>JAPZPC010000310.1:0-13433 GCA_037952705.1 Haplographium delicatum
TTTCAGAGGATAATACAAGCATTATAATAAGAGAAGATCTTTGTTTTAGAAAACTTGTCAAAGCTGCTAGCAACTTGTCGGCTTAATCTTTGCATACACGACCACCTTTGAATAATAAGAATCTTTGAAACGCTTTGAGACTTTTTGAGGCCTTCTGAGACTCTTCTGTGAATGGGTACATTCAAGGTGTTAGCATTCTAAAGGTGGATATCTGGGGCCTCTGTATCTGTGGCCAAATGTAGAGACAATCACAACACTAGTTGTCAATGTCACGGTAAGTCCAAATGCTTTTAGGTATGTTAGCCGAAAGTGTACGGCCTGGGTTTCAGAGGACAATACTAGCATTAAGATAAGGGAAGATTATTGTTTTCAGAAAACCTGTCAAAGCTACTGGCAACTTGCCGGCTCGATCTTTGCACGACCACCTTTGAATAACAAGGATCTTTGAGAATTTTTAAGGCCTTCTAAGACTCTTCTGTGAATGGGTATATTCAAGTGTTAGGATTCTAGATGTAGATATCTAGGGCTCTGTATCTGTGGCCAAATGTAGAGACAACCACAACACCTACACCAGTCGTCGATTCACTGTATGTCCTAACGCCTTTAGGCATATTAGCCGAAAGCGCACGGCCTGGATTTCATGGGAAAAACCAGCATTCTAGAGGTGGATATCTAGGGCTCGGTATCTGTGGCCAAATGTAGAGACAACCACAACACCAACACCAACCTTCGCCAGTCGCCAGTCGCCAGTCGCCAGTCGTCGATTTCCCCGTAAGTCCTAACGCTTTTAGGCATATTAGCCGAATGCGCACGTGCTGCGGGACGAAGCGGGCGTTCCCGAAAGTCCCCACTGTGGGGAAGAGCTTTATTCTAACGGAACTTGGTTATAACCTCAAATTGACCTCATGTCGTATTGCCAGCTGGCCTATGTACAGATAAGGGCCTCACCGAATCTCCTGACAAGATTCTGGCTTCTTTAGGCCGCAGCCTAGATGAATTCAAGTATCTATCTCGTATTAGTATACCTCCCGTTGAAGATAAAAGCTACTAACGAAGATTCTAGCCATGAAATCAAAGGCGCCTTTGCCGTGCCACGAAGCGCTGTATACTTACGACTCGACTTTCTATAAAACCAAATCACTCCAAGGATGCAAAATCATTTGCGATTCCAGTATAGGTGGCTTGTTGTGCCCGCCTCGACTGGGTGGCTTCTCGTGCCCGCCGCCTCGACCGACTCCCACGACCCACGCGAGGCCTCTGCCCCCTGAAAACGTGAATAGCTGCGCAGGATCCCTTTCCATAATACCAAATCACCCTAAGAATGCAAAATCATTTGCGATTCCATTATGGGTGGCTTCTCGTGCCCGCCGCCTCAACCGGCTCCCATGACCCACGACCTACGCGAGGCCTCTGCACTCTGAAAACGTGAATGGTTACGCGGAATCCTATAGGAACATCAATTGAGCTTCCCGCGGGCCAGGGACTACCACTACCACCAGTCCAGCGGTCTGGATATACGGCGTCTCTCGTGCCCGCCTCCACTGGGTGGCTCCCACAACCCACGCGAGGCCTCTGCCCTTTGAAAACGTGAATGGTTGCGCAGGATCCCTTTCCATAATACCAAATCACCCCAAAATCATTTGCGATTCCAGTATGGGTGGCTTGTCGTGCCCGCCTCGACTGGGTGTGGGTGGCTTCTCGTGCCCGCCTCGACTGGCTCCCACAACCCACGCGAGCCTCTGCCCTCTGAAAACGTGCATGGCCGCGCAAAATCCCATAGGAACATCTCAATTGAACTTCCCGCGGGCCAGGGACTACCATCAGTCTAGCCGGCTGGATATACAGCGCTCTCTCGCGCCCACCTCGACTCGGTGGCTCCCACGACAAATGCGAGGCCTCTCTGTCGCCGGAAAACGTGCATGATTACACGAAATTCCACGGGAACATCTCGCTTGAACTTCCCGCGGGCCAGGGACTACCACCAGTCCAGCGGTCGGATATACAGCGCTCTCTCGAGCCCACCTCGACTCGGTGGCTCCCACGAGGCCTCTCTGCCCCTGGAAAACGTACATAATTCCACGAAATTCCACGGGAACATCTCGCTTGAACTCCCCGCGGATAGGGGCCACCACAAATCCCGCCGTCTGGATATGGCGGTGGCCCGACGATCTCTGGCAAGTTCATGGTGGGACATTGATCCCATCGCATCAAGAGCAACGGCTACAAACATTCTGTTCATGTGCAGACCGGGCTACAAACCAGCGTGGCACCCGAATTGACAGGTGTGGGGGCGTGGCGGCCCTCGACCAGTCTAGCCCGTACTCTGGATTCACCACCATATCGGCCAAGGAATCGGCCAACTCATCGGCCCACTTATCGGCCAACTCATTCCCGCCCTGAGCGGATCCCAATCTACCTCGTATTCCAGGCAGACCTGCAAATAGCTAAACACGCCCGTTCCCCCGCCAACGGATATTCATGTCTGTCAGATAACGCTGCCTGAACAGCTTGCGCCACATTACGCAGCCTCTCGCTAGGGACGGTTTTCAGGCCTCATTCCGTTGTTCGTCGGATATTGCGCGACAGCAACCTCATCCTCGAATCTTCAACTGAAAAGCTTTCCAAGATGGCCCTCTACGGCCCTGGAAGTCGCAATGTCGAACACGTCAAGTGCGTCCCCTTGGCGCGTCCTATGCCCTTCACCTTGGGGCTTCAGGAGGCTAACTATTTGACATCACAGGTCGGAAGGCGAGCTGGCCATCAATATTCGAAAAGCAACCAGTATCGAAGAGACGGCCCCGAAGCGCAAACACGTCCGGAGCTGCATTGTCTACACATGGGACCACAAGTCTTCCGGAGCCTTTTGGGCCGGCATGAAAGTGTGAGTTCTCCAAAGATTCTTCCATATCTTCGACCGCATGGTGCCTGGCAGTCGGCCGCCTCATTTTGAAGCCGGCCATGTGCAATGCTACTTGTGCAATGCTGCTTGTGCTTGGTATAAATTCGGCGATATACAATGCTGCTTGGTATAAATTCGGCGATGTGCAATGCTACTTGTGCAATGCTGCTTGTGCTTCGTATAAATTCGGCGATGTGCAATGCTGCTTGTGCAATGCTGCTTGTGCTTCGTATAAATTCGGCGATATACAATGCTGCTTAGTATGAAGCCGGCGATGTGCAATACTACTTGTGCAATGCTGCTTGTGCTTGGTATAAATTCGGCGATATACAATGCTGCTTAGTATGAAGCCGGCGATGTGCAATGCTGCTTGTGCAATGCTTCTTGTGCAATGCTTCTTGTGCAATGCTTCTTATACTTGGTGTACGTTACTGACAAAGAGGCTGACATTTGACTCTATAGACAGCCTATCCTTGCGGATGAGGTGCAAACTTTCAAAGCTCTTATCACGGTTCACAAGGTTTTACAGGAAGGACATCCCTCGACCCTGCGAGAAGCCATGGCAAATCGAAGCTGGATTGATAGCTTGAATCGAGGCATGTCGGGAGAGGGCCTCCGGGGATACGGCCCTCTAATCAAAGAATATGTGAATTTCCTCTTAGCAAAGCTGTCCTTTCATTCGCAACATCCAGATTTCAATGGCACTTTCGAATACGAGGAGTATATAAGCTTGAAGGGAATCAATGACCCAAACGAGGGCTACGAAACCATATCCGACCTGATGGCCCTACAAGACCGAATTGAACAATTCCAAAAGTTGATCTTTGCTCACTTCAGGGGCGGCGGAAACAATGAATGCAGAATCTCAGCTCTGGTACCTCTGGTACAGGAAAGCTATGGCATTTATAAGTTTATCACAAGCATGCTGCGCGCAATGCATACAAGTAAGTTTATTCCAATTTCCTTCCAATTTCCTTCCAATATCTGCTTCCAATTCTTATTCAATTCTGCTCCAATTCTGATTCAATTCAGCCACGGGTGATGACGAAGCTTTGGAACCTCTCCGAGGCCGTTACGATTCACAGCATTATCGCCTGGTCAAGTTCTACTACGAATGCTCTAATCTACGATATCTGACAAGCTTGATCACGGTTCCAAAACTTCCTCAAGATCCTCCCAATCTTCTTTCTGAAGACGACTCAGCCCCGCGGCTACCTGATCGACCCAAACAAGAAATCGAGAGACAAATTACACCTCCAGTGGCGCCGAAGGCTGGTGAGCCAGATGACATTGGGGAATTTTGGAAGACTGAACAGGAACGGAAGAATAGGGAATATGAAGAACAACAGAGGGTTCTGGAAGAACGTCAGGCTCAGCAGCTATATGCTCAACAGCAAGCAGCTCTCCAAGCTCAGCGTGATTTCGAAGAACAGCAGCGACTGTTACTGGAACAACAACGTCGAGATCAAGAAGCCCTCAACGCCCAACAGTTTCAACAACAGACTCAAGGCCGCATGGCACAGCTGGAGCAAGAAAATTTCGATGCAAGAGCACAGTATGCGCGAGATCAGCTGATGCTACAACAGTATGACCAAAAGATCAAGGCCCTTGAGGGAGAACTGGCACAGCTCCAGAATAACTATGGACAACAAATTGGTAGTAAAGATGATCAGATCCGAGCTCTCCAAGAACAAGTCAACACTTGGAGAACGAAATACGAAGCTCTTGCAAAGCTCTACTCCCAACTGCGTCAGGAGCATTTAGATTTGTTGCAGAAGTTCAAGAATGTCCAACTGAAAGCAGCATCTGCCCAAGAAGCAATTGACAAGAGAGAGAAACTTGAGCGGGAGATCAAGACCAAAAATCTAGAGTTGGCTGACATGATTCGCGAGAGAGATAGAGCTTTGCACGAGAAGGATCGCCTCACGGGCGGTAATCGTGAAGAGCTTGAGAAACTCAAGAGGGAGCTACGAATGGCTCTTGATCGAGCCGATAATCTTGAACGAAGCAAGGGCAATGAGCTGTCTTCCATGCTTTCCAAGTATAATCGGGAGATGGCCGATCTTGAAGAAGCCCTTCGAAACAAATCGCGAGCCCTGGAAGATGTTCATTCGAAGTATAGTGAAGGGGGTTCCGATGCCGAGCGTCTTTTACGAGAGAAGGAAGAAGAGCTCGAAGTCTATAAGCAAAGCTTGGATGACACCTTGATCAGGCTTAACGAGTTGGAAATGTCCAAAGGTGCAACTGACCAAGCCTTGGATGGAGAGATTGATGCCATGCTACTTTCTAACATTGCCAAAATCAACGACATTATTGATTCTGTCTTACAAAGTGGCGTTCAGCGAGTTGACGATGCCCTGTATGAGTTGGATTCTTCCATGCAAGCTGGTAATCAGAACGCGACGCCGTCCTATGTACTCTCCCAGGTCGAAAAGGCATCTTCAAGTGCTATGGAGTTTGCTACGTCATTCAACAACTTCATTGCAGATGGCCCCAACAGTAGCCATGCAGAGATAATTCGCACGATCAATGTATTCTCCAGCTCCATCGCGGATGTTCTCAGCAACACAAAGGGGCTCACGAGGCTTGCTACAGATGATAAAAAGGCAGACCAGCTCACCAACGGCGCGCGCCAATCTGCCCTGTCTACGGTGAAGTTTTTCCGCGGCCTACAAAGCTTTCGACTGGACGGCATGGATCCCATGCAGAAGACGGATGTGGTTATCAACAGCAACAATGAAGTATTAATGAACCTTCAAAAGCTGAGCAAACTTGCGGACTCCTTCGCGCCAAACAGCGGCAAGCTGGCCAACAACAAGGGCGACTTGGGCGACCTTGTTGATAACGAGTTGAACAAAGCTGCGGATGCTATCAGAGCGGCTGCTGAACGCCTGGCCAAACTTAAGTCTAAACCCAAAGATGGCTATTCGACATACGAACTGCGCATCCATGATTCCATTCTTGATGCTGCCATTGCTGTGACGAATGCCATTGCCAAACTAATCAAGGCGGCGACGGTGACTCAGCAAGAGATTGTTCAAGCTGGCCGGGGAACTTCCTCCAAGAGTACATTTTACAAGAAGAACAACCGCTGGACTGAAGGTCTGATTTCGGCAGCCAAAGCCGTGGCTACCTCGACCAACACTTTGATCGAGACGGCCGATGGGGTACTTTCTGGCCGGAATAGCCCCGAGCAATTGATTGTCGCCTCAAATGATGTTGCAGCATCTACGGCACAACTTGTAGCTGCTAGCAGAGTCAAGGCAGGTTTCATGAGCAAGAGTCAAGAGTCATTGGAGCAGGCCAGCAAGGCTGTCGGAGCGGCGTGCAGAGCCCTTGTTAGGCAAGTTCAGAGCATGATCAAGGACCGCGACCAGGAGGATGATGGGGTGGATTATGCCAAGTTGGGAGCGCATGAATTTAAAGTGCGAGAAATGGAACAACAGGTCAACTTCCCCGTTTTCTCTGGTTTTCAACTACGTTCAGAAATGCTAACGGCTTGTTTAGGTTGAGATATTGCAGCTGGAGAATAACCTGGCGGCTGCAAGACAGCGATTGGGAGAGATGAGAAAGATATCCTATCAGGAGTAGATGTGATGGGGAGTGTATTGTAGTTGCCGTTGCCGTTGCCAAATTGAGAAACCCTTCGACAATTGCCAAATTGAGAAACCCTTCAACAATTTTCAAGTTGTCGTACAGAGGTCTGGAAGAGTGACTATCATGCTTAATGAATCATTCACTAGGAAGCAAGCAAGCGTGACTGAAGGTGGTTTAAAAACTTCGATACATGGGGGCAAGTACATTTTCGTTCTCAAGTTCTCAAGTTCTCATGTTTGAGCCATCAAACCTTATTTATGATCGTCGTGTCACTGGATCACCTGTCCCCCCCCCCCCGCCCTACTAGGTCTGTCTATTGGAACGCTAACGTATAAGTCTCCACCTCTGGTGCTAGTTTCCGCTAGTTCAATGCCGGCAACTCTCTTTCAGTGAGGAGACATTCGATGGCAGTATATGTGTACAGGACTGAAGGGAGGAGATATGTCTTTCAAAGTTCACATTAGTAACTACCTTAGAATGTCCTGTGTAACCTTGATTAACGCTGGATAGAATTCCAGCCCCAGTCTTGCTATGAATGCTCCCTTTCAGAAATCACCTCGGTACCCGTGACGGCCCTCATTCGTCTCACGTACTTGTACCCCACATGACGACCCCATTCGTCTCACATACTCTTACACTCGGTGACCAACTCAATAGATCCAAGTCCTCTCAGACCATCGAGTTTTTCCCAACATCTTCCCGACATCCGCATTTCTGCAAGCTCATCTCCTGTCAGAGACCAGCCCGTCCCCCAACCCGACGGCAGAAAATGGGATCTCTGCCGTGGAGGGAGCAGGGCCCTCGGAAGCTATCACATCTCGAATCCGAATCCAGACTCTACTCGGAGAGTTCTCAACGGAGACGGGCACATGCATGCGCCTTTGCAAAGGGAGGCGGAAGAGCTGGGTGGCAGCTGAAGAGCCACCAAAAGCCAAGGGCAACGGAACCTTCCCCGACCGTTCAGCCCATTGGGTGCGAAGAAAAAACCCTCTTTGCCGCCCCCGCCCGTCAAAATCTCCATCGCCTTTCTTTCTCCACGCAGCCTTCCATCCCGTGTACCCGGTGTGAGAGACACGGAACTGGGGGAAAAGAAATGCACAGATGCTATTGCAGGCCGAGCTTGTGCAACGGCTCTCCCTTGCGTCGGGTGCGACCCACTTTTCAATTCCGAAGTAACCCTGTTAGCATTAGCGGACCAAAGACGTCTCAAGGCTCCCTGCGGTGGCGTGGCTTAATTCTCACGACGACAAAGAAGTCTCAGTAGATCAATTGATAATTGTGTTTTTCTAGTAATCCGGGTCGTGACTATCCTGATGCAGCCAGGCAATGCAGCCACAAACTTATAACCTTGCCAATCAGTGGAAATTATATTCCTCACCTTATCAACATGACGAAGTTACCAGAGTTTACGGGCCTAATTGGAGCTACAGTAAACCGGGCGATTTTTAATTCCACGAGCCGATAAATGCTTACATAATATGAGGGCCTTGTTCAATTCAGGTCGAGCCTTTCATAGTTTACGCGAATTTCAGAATAACAAGAAGCGCTTGAGCAACTTCTTTGTTCTTAGGATCTTACATGGCCTACCTTTATCTGCAGGCAAAACTTTCAAAACCTGCTTAAGTGAACATTCAATGCATAAGTCTCCCCTGGCTGTGAGAGCGAGATGCAATCTCTTGAATGCGTCCAGTTTGTTTCCACGAGTGGTTCTTCCTACCTGGTTGCTCAACCGCAAAGGAAACGCAGGGCTTTAAATTCTTTCATGGCGTTTAGATGTGAGCATACCTCTTGTACCTTTCGTATCAGCTAGCTTACGCTCAAGGTAGCTTTCTATCAGCCCTTGTTCTCGAAATTGCGGCAGAGCGAAGCATCCAGTCACCTTAAAGCCATGTGGACCCGGGAACCATTCAAAGCGAAGTGGTCGATAATCGCAAAATCCTATTCTCTCATCCGTGATGCTGTAGGAAAAAAACATGCCCCACTTGGCACGTATCTCTGCCTTGTCTGTCCAGAGATGGGTATTATCAGTGCCGAAGACTACTTCCTAAAAATGAACTGGGCCTTCGAGAGAGCCTCCGATGAATCTGAGATCTTCAAACAGGCTTCCTCTCCAGACCTTACTACATTCGAGTCCAACGTTTTATATTCCAGCCTGACACCAAAAGATGTCATTGATTTCTGTACAGAGATGGGCTATGTTGCCGAGCATATCGCTCTCAAAAACTCTGGCGTGGATGATCCTAGCCTAGCTACAACACTGCGGAATAATCTATCCCCACAACAGGATCTTCTTGCTTCTGGTCCGGTCATGCCGCCGCGTACTCAAGCATCCGATAAGATCCTCCAAATTGCCTTTATTGGTGCTCCTACCCCAGCAGAGTCTTCTTGTAAAGATCCCCAAGACGACCACCAATGGGCCGAAAACATTTCTGGTCTGTATCAGTCTTTCGAAGATGTTCAAGATATCGAAATAGATAATGTCGTTCGAAACTCACATTATTCTGATATGTGGGGTACGCCTGATATCTACAATTCTATGTGCTCAGGCAGTGTAATAGTCCAGAACGATTACATGTGTCATCCATATCTCATTCCTTTAGGTAAGTTTCAATGACACTCCAATGAGAGAATGAAATTCATGAATATAGCTTCGGTCGAGGAAATGGAGACAGAGCTCAATGATTTCTAGATAAATCGCAACCCTCGCTTTATAAAATTCTCCGAGTTGGATCTGTTTTTTGGAGATACGAGTAGAACTACAGACTGTCTTTCTCCCTATACTCTCAGTTATGTATCAAATTTATTTTGCGGTATAAAGTTCCGAGGCCGTAGTTGCCTGTTTCGGAGATTGGGTCATGTTTACAATTGTATTTTTTAAGCCAAGATAGTTCCCTATAGTTTGTATCAGAACTTGAATACATTGAAAATTTTCGCACAGCTAGGTCGGAAAGCTTACCTTCAATGTTATATCAGCTTAAAATAGTTGGTGGAAAGCGTGTTTTGATTCGCCTGGAGTATATTTTATTGCTCTCTCGCCAATTTCGTCAATAAACTAGCAAGTTGGTTGGTGACAAGAGATATTTGACATGAGGTCGTTGCTGGCAGTAATCTGTCGCACTTTGTTCCATTTTGCTGGCAATTCCGCTCACAAACATATTCAACGCGATAAAGAGCATATCTCCGTTAGCTTTGCAGCAAGAGAATGAAAAATTAGAGAGTGATATCAACATTGTATGGTTATTCTTGAATTAAAAATCTTACGGCAGGTATCTATATTAACATTAATATTGTTTACTATAAATCCAAATAGTTTCCATTTTCGTGATAAAAACGGTGAGTTGATTAAAGTTTCCTTGAGTAAGCTAGTTCTATGTTTGGAGTGAATTAAATGTTCCTCGTGGCTTGTCAAAAAAGGAGCTAAGAAAACTTCCATGCTTTTATTCCCAAACTTCTCACCCAACCTCTCTTCCACACTCATACTTTTGCAACCAAATTCAATCCAAATCACAGCATTTGGTTTTTCACAAGATCACCTTTAACTTTAAATCCTCTCTCTTCTACCAGACTCTGATCACTCATCATGGCCACTGCCCAAGTTTACGCATCTCTCTGGGAGAGACATGTCAACAATCTTAATCTCGGCAAGGTCGTTCTCTATCTGCCTACAAACACTCATGGTCGTACTACTGGCAACATGCTTCGAGTAGTGGCTAACGTGTTGAGGTAAGTTTTAATGAATCATCAACTCTGTATTTGGCTCACCCGTATTATTATAGCAATCGGCTCGGTGCCAATATCTTCGTGCACTACATTCCATCCATGTCTCACTTGAGGTTTGGTGATGTTTACGACGAAGTTGATAAGAAAGAGCTTGCTGGAGCCTTGCTTCTTCATCATGCTATGCCAGCTGCAGCTCGTCCTCTTATCCAGGGAACAAATTATCCTATCGCTCAGATGCAGCAGCATCACCAACAGTTGGCCACCGCCGCTAACGTTCCATCTGGCACGGTCACTTTTCAGAACAATCGTCATGCACTTGCAGCAGCTCCGCTGACCTTCATCCATACCAACAACACTGCTACTGCTGCTACATTTGGCCTTGCTGGTGCCTTTGGTCCTGGTGGTGGCTTTAGTCCTGGTAGTGGCTTTAGTCCTGCTGCTATGCTTGGCACTGCTGCTACTACTGCTACAGCTGCTTCTGTTCGTATTGCCGCTACTTCTACTGCCACTGGCAATTCTACTTCCCCTGCACTTCCTGCTATCGCTGGTGCTGCTGCTACCGCCGCTTCGGCTGCTACCCTTGCCCCTGCTGCCATTGTTGGTTCTGCCAACAATTCTGCAGTCTTGCATGCTACCTCAAGTGGCGCTCAAGCTCATCGCGGATGTGGTAAAACTGCAAAGGATGCCAACAAGATTCCAAAGCCAAGAAACCGTTGGATCTTGTATCGACAAGCCAAGCATAAGGAAGTCGTTGCGGCTAACCCAGGCATGCACATGAGCAATCTCTGTATGTTACATTCTTTCATTCCTTTCGCAACTACAGCTGACATTACTTAGCGAAGGTGATTTCTAAGATGTGGGACGCAGAGCCACAGAGTGTCAAGAATTACTTCATCCGCCTAGCTGCCCAAGAGAAGATTCTTCACGCTCAGAAATATCCGAATTACAAGTGTTCCCCCCGCAAGTCCTCTGAAATCAAGCGCCGAAAGAAGGTCATCGATATCCAAGTTGGCTTCCCATTCGTTAATAAGACTCATACGCTCGATGGCCCTGCCAAGAAGAAGAAGACCCCAAAGGTTACTAAGATCACTGTCGACGCGGCTTTCAAGTTTCAAGACTTGACGTCGTTCTACTCTGATGAAGACGATCTCATTCTCTCAGAGGAGGAGGCCGAAGACCTTCTCCAGGCAGATGACGAGGATGATGCCAATGTTGATTATAGCAACGTTGCCCGCCCCGATGAAGAGACCGAGGAGGATGAGGAGAATTAAGTTGCTGACTTCAATTCCCAAATTCTTCTCTATCATTCCATCTCCTGATGCTCTACAATATCGGAGATTGATTTGTATTTTGTCTACATGCCTTCGTCCCATCAACTGTCAATAATGTCTCTTCATTCGACACAGATGGCTTGAAGGAAGACATCCATCTTCATGTTTCATTTTAACGTCATTCTGGCTTGCAGCTGCATCAGCCCAATGCCATGAAGGAATAACCGCTCGTGCACTATCCTGGTCTAATCCTGTTCAACCATAATTATCACTCAACAAGCATATCACCACCTCTTCCATTCACAGCTGGGGATGAAGAACTTGGATGTTTGGGCTTGATATCATTGGCCTTTTACATGCACTCGGCGATGACTATTTGCTTGTTCTGGCTTGATATCATTGGCCTTTACATGCACTCGGCGATGACTATTTGCTTGTTCTGGCTTGATATCATTGGCCTTTACATGTACTCGCCGATGACTATTTGCTTGTTCTGGTTTTACCCATATTTGTTTTGACCCGTTTTCAACAGCACTCATACATCAACAATGTCACCAGCCCCGATATCTCAACTTTCAGCGTTCATCTTCCAACACTCGGAATACTTCAGCAGGACCAGCTCTCTACATTGGTTGACAAAAGGACACATTGGTGTCAGAAGGAGGATTTTCACTGGTTGGATGGATAGCTTTGGTAATTGGAGACTTCATTGGGCAGCAATAATGTACTTTAGATCCCTTTCCCCCCCGTAGATAGAAAAATGCCGTGAAATCCGGTATATAATCCACATGGCCCCATGCATTGTGATTCTCTTCCGTTCTCACTGCTCCTTCCGCTTCGATCGTGACTGCCCCTTTTGATTAATGGATTTGGCACAGCAACGGCCGCTCCAGCACCACCCAAAATGCAAGAGCGATGCACCATTAGAGCGTATTCATTTTGGTAGACTGGACGCGTTTCGGGGCTAATCCGTTTTTGTCAATTGAGGGGTTGGTCAATTTGCAGCCAATCACAGCGCTGAAATCCGAGGTACTTTTTGATTCTAATCCTCTTTCGGAAATCCAAGAGGCTGGTCAATCAACAGCCAGTCAAAGTGCTGGAAAATAGAGTTGTGATTTGGTTCTATACCCTTTTAGGAAATTTAAGAGGTTGGTTAATTGACAGCCAACCAGATCGCTTGAATCGTGCCGCATTCGTCAATTCGGGAGGTTGGTCATTTATCGGCCAACCACAACGCTGCAATACAGAAATTATATTCTTCTTTTGCAAAATTCAGAGGCTGGTATTTTAGCAGCCATTCATAGTGTTGGAATTAAGAATATACTTTCAATGCTGTGCTGCTTTGGAAATTTGGGAGGTTGGCCATTTTGCAACGAATGAGAGTGCAGAGCATGCTCTCCTGAAAGATATTTCATAGTGTTGGAATTAAGAATATACTTTCAATGCTGTGCTGCTTTGGAAATTTGGGAGGTTGGCCATTTTGCAGCGAATGAGAGTGCAAGAGCATGCTCTCCTAAAAGATATGGAGTCCTTCTAACTATCATGTGATGAATGAGTTTGGGCAGAGCAAAGATGGGTGGAATTCATTTAGATCGAGACGGTTCAGATGTCAGGATTTGGAGGGAGACAATGATTTGAAAAAGAGCAGTGCTCAAGCCATGACAGCATGCTAGTATATTCTTGTTAAGTAAGGCTGCGAAATACAATTGTTGCCACAGTTGCCCATGGTGCCCCATTTTCTTCAGCTCGGTATTTATATCACGTTGCCCCAGTTATCTGTGCCATTATTTTATTTCCTTATTCTGTTGAAGAGATTTCTGTGGGGCTTCGGAGAATTCTATACATTGCGATTTGCAACAAAATTTATTTACGCTCTGTGGTTGGTTTCTGATTTCTTTTGATAGCCTTCAAGAGGCTATCATTGTATTTCCTTATTCTGTTGAAGA
>JAPZPC010000311.1:0-20408 GCA_037952705.1 Haplographium delicatum
AAGTCGATCCCGTACAGGTGGAAACAGTACCTAATACTTAGATGGTTAGCTCGAGCAAGGCGTGGAATAGCAGTCACGTGTCAGAAATAAATGCTGACTAATGTTGCAGTTAGATTAGTCAGCAATTGTTTCTGACACGTGACTGCTATTCCACGCCTTGCTCGAGCTAACCATCTAAGTATTCGGTACGTACCCACCCGTACAGGATCATCTCATCCATATAGGATCTACGTATCCGTGCGGATAGGTCATATATCTTAGACAATTCAGTAGGAGTTATAGGGATAGCTTTTCCATTAGTTTTGAGCTCTGTACCGTTGATCCAATAGACTTAATTTTTCCCTCATACTTTCCCACCCAACCTGCTTGTTTATCTAATGATACGACGACGTATCCGACTGGCTAGAATCGTAAATCTATCAGATTCATAGAAATCTCTAGATCACGTGATACGGGATTCATTCGTCAAGATTCGCTATTAATGTGTTAATTGCACTAGCCTAGTAAGTGCACATTATATATTTACTGTTCCAGTGCCTTATATCCTTTCATTTCTTCGTTTTAGCTTAAATCTCCTATTACTATAGTAAGTATAACTTTATTATTATGCTGTCATGTGTACAGGCACACTTCAGGTACACTTCACACTTGTCTATTTACAGGCTAGTCCTTATGTCACTGCCTATATAAGCACTGGATTCTTCCCCTCATGGAAGTCTCTTTCCTTTGATATGCAGATCAGTCAATACACTCTCTTCTCAAACCACGCATGCTCAATATACTCATATATGTGTGCGTGTGACATATGCTTATGCCATTACGTTAGTTGAGGCTCTCCTAAAGTCTCTTTGAAAGGAACTAAAAGATATTCATGAAACTGAAACTAAACTATGAACTAGCTCAGCTCCCAACTACAGCGGCCGTGGCAGTAGCTCTTCTTTCTCCAGGAAGTTCACACTCCAACAAGATATTAACAAGGAGCCCATTCTGATCACTGGGGGCCTGTCCTGGTTTCCTTGACCTGCTCGCTAAGAGTTGACATTCTCGGCAGAACTACCAGTATAGAACCCATCTCCAAGACACACAGAGGGTAACTACAGTGGGGTGCCAGAAGTATTCACATAGGTCGGTGCATGACGCCACCGATTTCACGCTGCTTTAATTAGCTCTCCTATTCTGAAATCCTATTTTTCTTAACGTGGTTTATCAGGACCCGGATCATATCAGTACCCGGATCAATTTTACCGAATTCCCCACTATAACGGGTTAGACCCTAGATTAGACTTGGTCAGATGCTTTCGTACGACTAAGTGGTAGTACGTTACCTAGCGTTAGCTAACAGAGGGGGTAAGTCACCTGACCTGCGTAGAACGTTGCTTGGGCAATAAGTAGGACTAACGTTGCTAGAGCAATGCACAGATTACTTTGTACAATAATATATAAATTATCTTTAAACAAAGGCACTAGGCCTTCTCTCTTTAGTATTTTCTCCTTGTAATAAAACTAGTCTTTCGATTAAACTAAGTCGCCTATAACCTGTAATATTAGAAAATACTTGCTAAACCTATATCGAGTCTTTTACTAGATTCTGTATCTATTATACAAACACGTTATACGATTATTAGAAGGGACAGTAAACTAAGTAATATCTAGTAAAGCGCGTTGCGTAAGGAGGCGATTACAAAGCTATAATTGTGACAATGGAACATTCTCCTGAGTCGCTTAAAAGAGGTCACGTGACACTGTCAAGCCCTTTGTTGGAACTAAGTCTCAAGCACAATTGTTTCGGAACCGTTTCGGAAGCTGATCGCTCCGGAGCCTGAGCGATGGATATATAGGAACTGCACTGTACCTAAGAGTTGTTCTGTACCTTAGTTTTTCCTTCGTACCAGACCTATAATTGATCCCGATTAGCCTCCGATATTGTACTCCCATATACCTTTACGGAGCCCGTGATCTTTTGTGTCGTTACAGAATTGATATTATGATCTAGCCTCCTTATAGTCCTAATCTTAATCCAATTAAGAACCTTTAGGCACTGTTAAAGGCAGAGATATATAGGCGATATCCAGAACTTATTAATGCTCCTAATAATGCAGAGACTCTAGATCTGCTAATTCGCTGTGCTATTGACACTTGGGAGGTTATAGGAGAGGAGCTATTTAATAAGCTAATTGATACTATGGAGAAGAGAGTAAAGGCAGTTGTGAAGGCTAAGGGCTGGTATACCAAATATTAAAGCAGCATCTAATTAATCATTTGTCGCGGAATGTCAGGTATCATACAGTTTCTCGCTCTCCCAACTAGCGATAGCGCCGTTCGAGCCATCACGTGATCATCTCACGTGTATAAAACCACGCTCGTTTCTACCAATTGTAGATCTTCTTCCCTTAGACTTAAATCATATCAATTTATCCTATTTACTTCTCAAATCACCGTATTCTCAGTTCCTCTGCTCTACTGTACTAAACGTGATATCATTTTATCCCCTGTCGTGCACCGACCTTTGTGAATTCTTCTGGCCCCCCACTGGACAAGTTTCAAGCTACTAGGGGTGGTGATCAAAGGTAAGGGAGTAGAGACTGCGCATGAAGGGTGTGTGAGGCGAGGGTGAGGAAGGTGCGACGAGGTTGAGAAAAGCAGGGAGTGGCCACGTGCGTCATAGCTTAGGAGCACTAGAATGAGGTGATTATTCTGGATAAACAGCTGGTTGTTTAACCTGAATCCTCACTTGCACGAATCTGTTTTTATTCGGAAAGGTGAGCAAGGCTGCTTCATCAGCAATGCTAGGTTAGTTGAGTAAGGATGAGGCAAGGGTAGGAAGCGGGTGAGAAGTGGTGAGCAACAGCGGAAACGGCAGAGTCGGCACAGGCAAATGAGATACTATTTTGGTACCTAAGGGGCTCGTTTTAGCTCCCTAAGATTGACTCTATTGCTGTTATAGGTAAGGGTAAAAGAGGTATTATACACATAGATATGGGGTTATAACCTCGGTCGTGTTCGCGTCATTCATTATAGACCCACCTTTCCAACGTGTAACCTATCTGAAATATGAGTTGCACGATTCGGGCTTTGAAGGCTTTCAAAGTATATGAATTAATAGTAGCCCACTTCTAGGAGCCGATACTAGTACCTTGAAACAAAGCACCTCGTATGAAGCAAGCCACAGAAGCAGCAAAATTGAGAGAGGCCAAAGTATGGTAAGTATGAGATGGATAATTACTAAGTAAGTTCGTACGGAAGTGTTTTGAGAGGGAAAGTCTCAATTTTGCGGTAGGGTTCGACTGTTCTAACAACTTGTTCTATATACAATAGATTTTCTGTCCCTTTTATATCTCTATGGAAGACTTGTTCCGTGTGGTGTTTCCCTTGGCTTCGTACGGCCTAGCTTGGCTTCTCTGGATAGGTGTATTATCCCCATTTCGTTCCCAATCTTATACTTTAATACTTAAGATTAGATCACGTGACGGATCACGTGATCTCCAACTCATAGTAAGCCTGAGAATTACAAGTGGTAAAGGACAGGAGATACACGCTATACCTCTTGCGGCTCAATGCGCGAGTAACCTTGCAGCCTTCTTAGCGTTGGTGGGTCTAAAGTTTTAGCGAAGCCAATAATATACAGGGTTACTTATATTTCGTTCTTTATATATTCTTATGATATAGAACCCAACTCCATCGCTTTCTAGTTCCAAATATCCTTTGACTCATAAATTTCCCTAGCAGGTGACGGGAGAAGACCCGGTTTTGCCCTTGGTTTTCATAGTTATATATAGCTCCTCTCTCTTCTTAACAATTAGTGTGTTGCAACTAGCGACTCTCTATATCCGATTATCCGATCTTGTCATAGCCTTTCCAGTTTGGGTTGCGACAAGAGCCTTCACCTACAACTCAGTCTCACTGTGCTTCGCACAACTCCAGTATCAATTTTATCTCATTGGCAAGATCTCGCAATGCAGGACGGCTTCGTGAAGACCTGGCCGAAGATTCTCTTGCAGGTAGAAGGTGCTTGTATATTTGGTTCAACAATCTGGGCCTATTCGCGATTAGGACAGTCGTGGTGGACATTTGCAGGCCTCCTTCTTATCCCAGATCTAGGTATGGCGGGATACATGGCAAATACCTCAGTTGGTGCTATCCTCTACAATTCGGTTCATACGGAGACACCTCCTATACTTCTGCTATGCACTGCGGTCGCAAGCAACAATAAGGTGGCCATGGGGTTGGCTTTTTGTTGGCTCGGGCATATCGGAATGGATCGTATGCTGGGTTATGGCTTGAAGTACGGGAGCAGTTTCAATCATACACACCTAGGTAACATTGATTTAGTCGGTAAAAACGGTGGGAAGGCGAGTGGTTCCCAGTAGCATGTCAGAGATATATGTATATTGTGTGGAATCTCCCCCATCTTATGAGAATGCCCTGTTGAAGGGATGTATGCAGCAAATAGGAGGATGAAGGAAATGAAGGATGTGCTAATAGAAGAAATCTGATATTCAACTTAGTCGTCTGTTTCTGGCTGTCAATTTTGCTTTCCTTAGATGCTATACTTATATACGGACTCTCCGACGACCTACCTTTAACGAATGTCTCGCCTGTGACTGATATGAGGCAATATTTCAGATATCCAGCACTGTGTACGCAGCTCAATACCTCAAACTTAATCCCATAGTATCGCCTTCGTCTATGGCGCTTCTTTTTTAGAAATTGGCTTCTTTTTTAGAGATTGACTTTTGCTATGAATTAATTCCAGAAGACAGAAGATTATAAATTGAAAGATAAAAAGGCTAAAGATGTCGCTATAGATAAGTTCAGAGAATGTGTTGAAAGCCCCATTTGCCAAATGGAGTTGTGATTTCTGGTACATGACAAATTTTAGTACAAATAGACTATAAAGCTGAGAAAGACATAGTAAACGAATCAATCCCTTTCAAATTTCCAAGCTTTGACTACTCACACAACCTGATTTCTCCTCTTTGCACTACCGGTCCCCTCGATATCCGCTTGCGGTTCTTCTGTTTACCAATATTCCTGCTTGTCTTTCCACTCTTTCTCGCCATGAACTAAGCATTTCCGGCTACTTTCTTCCTATACATCTTTCGCTGTTCCTATTTTACTGCGCGTCTCTTTGCAACATTCTCGTTCCCCGATATGATAACTTTTAGCATTAAAACTCTTCCCTTTTTTCATCTTCACCCAAGGCCGCAGCTCGGTCTTGAATATAGGTGGGCTTACTCTGTTTCTCTATTGTGTGATCTGAGTCTTGTCTGAATGGATGTATACTTTACTATCCAAGTTAGTTCGGAAGTAAAAGAATCTCTGACTCTCTGTAAGGATCCTATATACTTCGAAAGTTTTCATATTAGACATATAGATCTCGATCTCTAGTATAGAAAGTTTTCGTTACTAGTAAGCCTAGTTGATGGGTGACACAATACCACAGAGCAAACACTAATGCCATATTTTGCCTTCTCCATTATCAAGCACATCTTAAGCCATGTTATATTCATCTTCTATTATACGACACTAAAGATAAGGCACGCCATGCCTCATGACAGATACCACTCCCTCTGCGTTACCATCCATGCGATCCCTAGTCCTGCAGTTACGAACGGGAATGCCCCTTCTTTCAACCTCACTGTGTGCCAAATAACCCATTCTCCAAGGTAGAGCGCCAGCACACCGACGAATGTCCACTGAGCTAGGGTGTACAACTGCGGGTTTTCGATATAATATGCAGCGTAGAACCGAATAAGCGCCGTGTATATGTTTTTAATACCATAAACATGAGCTAAGAGCGGATTTGGAGCCGGGGCTGATGGCCCTGAGAATTGGCGGAGGGACCCAATTGGGTTCAAGTAGGTAACAGCGCTATGAGCTATAGCAGAAAAGCTACACTAGTGGATAAAGCGTTAGAGAAGTAAAATAATATTATATAAGGAGACTTTTGAAGAGAGAACTTACATAGAGGAGGAAATAAGGAAGTAAACCATCATGCTGTGGTAGATAAGCATCCAACATATCTTCGAGATGAACTCTGAGAAATGAGGGTTCTTCTGGTTAACAGATGGCGCTTGGGAGGTTTGTTATCAAGATAACAAAAGGTAGCAAGTGCTCTGTTTGCCTAAGTGACTTTATACGACGTCGTTTATCTACTATACCGTACTAGGCTAATTCTCACATTATCCTATTCGAGATTAGCGCAGAGTAGCCCCGGTCACCTGACTGGCAATCGCAGATTTGCTAGGTTTAACCTTTTCCCGGTCTGTCCATTCTACGCAGGTCCTTGAATTTACTTTTGATATATTAATCAAGCCATTTCCTCGCTGAAAATTTAACCCATCTCTTTGATCGCTTCCAACCAACCCGCTCTTGCTGTGGCAAGAAGTCGTGAGCTCTTCTCCTCTTCTACAGCCTCTTTAGAATTAAATAACCTTCAGTAGCAACAGGAACTTGAAATTCGACTCGAATGAGAGGTTGTCCGGCTCTTATAGAAGTTAAACCGCGGGTTTTACACAGTCACATCGTCTATTCCACATATTTGACAAACTTGTGAATTGCGCTATCATAACGCGCAATACTCAGGGTTTTCCTTAAGAGGTGACAAACGATTTGAGGTTGACGGTGCGAATGTGGCTAGTATTAGTTTTATAATTCGCCTTAGCGACATTATAAATATCTATAGACACTACACTGCTATTAATATAAGTCCCTTGGGCCGGCTGCACTGTGCCTATTTTCCTCGCTAGTATAAAAAAATTGGGCGGGTTCTTGGTGAACAGTTCGGGAGATCTCGGCTTCATAGACCTCGTGCTTCTTTTATGCAGTGACATATTTGTTACACTCATAAGCATGCGCATTTTTCACACAGTTGAACCCTATTCACAATTTTGCCGACCTTTCACGTTTAAACTTCTAGCAGCTTGTGAAGAAAGATGTTGATCCGTTTAATCATAGACAATCTCATTATGCAGCTGTTCAGTTAGATACGGGAATGTCGGCAATTTGTTAGGAGTGGTTATTGTGATAAAGAAGGGCATAATGTGGGATCAACGCTTCCTTGGTATTATCTGGGCGCAAGGCTGTTGCACAGACCTATTTCTCGAGTACCTCATTGGTCTGTGCCACTTTCTTCGTCCCGGTGAGGCCTGGAGATTGGGTACTTTGGTATTACCGAGATTCAAAACAGTGGCAAAGACTTACCTCCACGACTATAAAGAACACTAGTCTCTAGAGCAGCTACTCGCTCATTCCGCTACTGCCAACCGATACTATCGACTCTGCTCAATCTCCTCTCTCCCACTTGAAAAATTGAACGATTAGCAAACCGATACGTCATGGAGTCAAGACTATCAATCATAAAGTCACATGTGCTTCCACTGTAGAAGAAGTCCACACAAAATTACTGTTCAACGCACCAAGTATGGAATGCTCATGGATGCCAATGGCAATGAATTCGTTATCCCTGACTATACTCTAAAGCAGATATTCGATGCGATACCCAAAGAATGCTTCGAGCATAATGTTTTCAAGTCACTCCGCTACCTCTTCCAAGTCTGGCGCTCATCACACTTACCTTTCTGACCGTTAACAAATTAGGTCGCTCCAGGCTATATTTCTTTCAGAAAATTCCGTTTTGCGCTCTGGACGCTGTATAGCTTCATACAAATCATTTTTGGTTGCGAAATCTGGATCCTTGCACACGAATGTGGCCATATTGCTTTCTCACAATACCAAACATTCAACGACACTATTGGTCTTATGTTGCACTCAGCCCTTCTAGTCGCTTCCTTCTCTTGGAAGATAACACATAAATCCCACCATAGAGGAGTTGGAAATATGACCACGGACACCGCTTTTACTCCCCACACACATCTAAGTTACACCCAGAGCTTCCACAAGACAATCGAAGAAATAGCTGAGCTTGCAGAAGACGCTCCGGTTTATTCTTTGCTTTTATCAGTGATCCAACAATTGTTTACTTGGCAATCATACACGTTGGTCATGATGGGTGTAGGAGAATCTTGGTTTCAAAAGAAAGCAGCAAGAGAAGGAGACGACAAACCGGAAACAAATGAGGACGGGTCGATCAAAAGAACTTATGGACTCAGTGGGAGCCTCTTTAATCCCTACAGTCCCTACTTTACCGAATTTGACTCAAAGTTTATATATTTGACTGGTGCTGCGTTACTCATCACTTGCTTATTGTTATACTACATCGGAGATGCTTATGGGTGGTGGAACTTGGCAGTCTGGTACGGTATTCCCTATGTTTTGATTAATAGTTGCGTTAGGGAGTTACAAATTTCTTTCCTCTCTTCTCTACCGAATCTAGAATCTAACTTTATCGACCCTCTCGTCCTATCGATTCTCATACTTGCCAATTGTATTCCTTAGTCAGTCATTTTGCTAAGTGGATCATTCTTAAAACAATGACTTTGGCCAATCTTTCATATTGTGTTACACCAAGTGTGCTACCCCTTGCTAATGAAATAGTATTCATTACCTCGCTTCAACACCTTGACCCTTCAATGCCTCATTACAGTTCCCACAGCTGGACTTTTATCCGCGGTGCCGCATCAACAATTGCCCGCGACCTTGGCTTCGTTGGTCGCTATTTATGGCATAATGCTAATGAAACACATGTGCTACATCATCATATCAGTACCATTCCTCATTATCATGCTATTAGAGCTACTGAAGCTATTAGGCCAGTTATTGGAATCCGCTATGGTAGTAATCAGGTGGGCATTTGGAACAAAATGGACACGTTTAAAAAGGTTCATGGTGCCTGCCAGTGAGTGAAGAGTAGCGCCGGAAGTGTGGGTGAGGGTAAGGGTATACTTTTTTTTAGAAATACAGGACGTGGTAAGAAGGCGTTCATCTATTGTGTATAGGTGTTAGATTTGAAGTTTGGTCCGAAGAAAGTGGGTCAGTGGAGAAGTTGGAACATCATGAAATTTACGAAATAGTGACTTAGTCGTGGACACTTTCATTTATTTGCAGAGTTTCAACTTCAAATTTCTGGATATTAATTTTGTGTGTTTGTGCTTTCAAGATCAAGATATGTTCGGAGCGGCTGAAATCAAGGTTCAAATGGCAGGAAATAACGGCATCTTGCAATTACGCAATTTATTTAATAAAATTTTGTCTCCCTTAACCGGAAAAATATTAAATTGTGTAAAGCTACTAATATGAATACCTTGGGCTATCAAATTTTGAAGTAGTCCTTTATACCACACCAGTATTTCGTACAATCTCCCCTAGCTTCAATAGGCTACAAGCAATTGATCTTTCATCCGGATTTTCGGCCGAATTCCGGCCGATAAAGACGTAGGGCCTGATCTTATAAACGAGGTTAGCGTGGATTAGTGGCGCCTGCTAATATAGATATATCATGAATGTCCGGTCAGACTAGAAACAACTTCTTCGTGGTCAGAACTCAACTCTAAAGCTTTGTAGAGATGTCGAATAACTCTATAGCATCTTTCGGGGAGCATCATCGGAAGAGAGTTCGCAAGGGCACGAGGAGTTGCTGGGAATGTATGTTACAAACCACGTAACAAGCTGCGAGGCTGACGGAGGATAGGCAAACGGAGGAAGATCAAGTGTGTGTACCAGTTGGAGGATAATCCTATCTGTGCTGGCTGTCTAGATAAAGGTACCAGTTGTCTTAGCCAAGAGTATGTTGACGATCGCTCTTTGCGCGATGCAGGAAACTCGGCACTGGGTCAGCGTATGGAAAGAGTAGAAATATTACTGGAGAAATTGACGGAAAAGGTTTCGCAAAATACAGAAGTGAACCCTATACCCCACGGTTCAGTCAATGTTCTCACTCCCTCGTCGGTGCCAGCGACGATGTATGACCCACAGCCTGCATTCATGTCATTATTCGACGATGTTTTAGGGCAGCAGGGCGAGGTCAATACGTCTATGCCGCCGCCACAACCAACTTTAGTTTCAAAGTCAAATCTACCTGCCAGTACCAGTAGAAGTTATCCGTTTGGAACAATTGAGAAGCTACGGGGACTGCTCGCTGCGATGCTTCCCTGCCAAGAAGATGTAGATTATCTCTCGGACTTAAGCCACGGTTGGTGGTTAATTCGGCGACACATAATGCCACACCTTCTCAGTGTGCCTCAATATGAACTTCAAAAACCGTTCGAAGTCTCGACAGTTTCACTGAGCCACCCGATGAAAATTGCAAGACTTCTCCTCTGTGTAGCGCTCTGTATTCAGCAACTCCCATCGAATATTGACTCGCGAAGGCTTCAAATCAAAGTACCACTTCGAGAAATGATGGAGAAGATTGTCAATTTTGTCACTACAACGGTAACTTCTGATGAAGAGCTAATTGGAAGTATAGAAGGTACTGAATGCCTTGTCCTCCAAGGAGTATATCAAGTCAATGCTGGCAATCTCCGAAGGGCATGGCTTACCTTCCGAAGGGCAATCAATGTGGCCCAACTTATGGGCTTCCACCGAGTGTCTCTGAAGACAACTCAGGATAAGCCCGATTGGGAGGAGACAAGGCGTCATTATATATGGTACCAAATAATGAGAGGCGTAAGGACATAACTATACTTCGCCCAAAATTAAACTAACATGTACCAGGAGCGCTACCTGTCCCTCATCCTCGGTATGCCATCGGCCACTAGCTCTGCATCATTCCCTTTCGATGATCATGCACCTTGGCTTTCAGCCGAAGACCTCTATAATAAACACCTCTGCGACATTTCGGGCCTCATCCTCACCCGCAACCAAGGCAATTCTACTCACGCCTTCTCCACAACCCAAGAGATTGACGAAAAGCTCGACTCCCTCGCAAAGCAGATGCCGCAAACTTGGTGGGAAATCCCTACTAGCCTCATAGACGGCCGCACCGAAGAAGCAGCCTCCCAGTTCGAGCAAATTATGTGCCAAATCTGGCATTTCGAGCTCGAGACGCTAGTACATTTGCCGTTTATGCTTCGCGCGGCGACTGACCGACGATACGACTATTCCCGCATTTCTTGTCTGAGTGCGAGCAGAGACTTAATCAGAAGATGGATGTTCGTACGTGAGTTTTACGGCACGACCTTCGTCAGCAATCTCGTAGAATTCCAAGCTTTTACAGCGGTGATCACGCTCCTTTTAGGTCTCCTGGGATCCAAACATACGACCTCCGATTCGATAGTCTTGAAAGAAAGATATGAGGATATGCAGCTCATAGAGACAGTAATCCAGATACTCGAAGGACTGAAGCAGTATGGTACTGGCGTGAACGCCGTCAACGAAAGCATCTCCGTTATCCGCACCCTCCAAAGTGTTCTTCGAAATGAAGGCAAATCATCTGGTAATCTTCGCATTGCAATTCCACACTTCGGCACCATCAATATTGCACAGAGTGGGACCGTAGAATCACTTGAGGGCGATCGCATCTTAGGAGCAAACCCATGCTCCGATACAGCATTGGTGGAAGTTAACCCACTACACCGAGCCGGACGATCCGGCTCGACCCTTTTAGCAACCAGTATAGGGTCTACATCGACTCCTATTTCCGTTCTCAGGAGTCAGGAGTATGATAGCTTCACTGGCGATGGAGAATCCATGAATAATGACGGCGCGTGGATGAAAAACACCGTTTTGCAATTCACGAGCAGCCAGTTTCCAACATTCGAGGCCCAGTCGATGGAAAGTATTATTGAGTGGCCGTTTCAGGAAAATGATATTATGCATTTCGACGGCATGTTTAGTACAGATGTGGAAGGCAATTGGGGTTTGTAGTTTGCCAATTTTAACGATATAGAGGTGAGAGTTGAAATTAAGAGCTTATCATTGGTATATAGGTTCCTTGCTATTATCCATGAAATTCTTGGTGACAAAATATAATTTATACTATCTATGACTACCTTTAAAAAGCACCCTACCTTCAAACTTCGCCCAGGAGAGTCAAACCATACTTCCCCATATCTAGACCGAATAAGCATAACACTCACAGCCCAAAACAATTTCCTCCAAACCATTTTGATAAACCAAGCGCTCCCGTCTGCCCTATTCACCGTCTTGCCAGTCGGTGAAAATTTCCTACAGAAAGAGGTCGTTTAGTTCAGCTCTCTTGGTGACACAAATCAGGGCAGAGTAAAGTTCACAGGAGATATGTGATTAGTAACATACAAAAAAAGGCGTAGAGTAAAAGTTTTCAAATTTATATATCCAATGAAGACGGACTAGAACTCGAAATAATTGCACAAAGTAGTGAGATATCTAAGAAAACCCAAAAATGCGCCGCCAATACCCGTCAGAAAACACTCACTCTCTCCATTACTAGTCTATGCTTCCATTCCATATACCACATCGTGAACTAGCAATCATTCTTATCAAATAGTAGCACCAGTCATGCCAGGTCCTTCAGGTTTCTCCACTTGCTGAATATGCTCAAAGTCGTAGCCAACCCGGCACTTGCAATTGCAATCGCCCACGCTGCATGCAGTCCATCCATATACGCGTGCTGGATTCCCGGAAGCTGTTGCACAGGAAACAAACTCTTGATTTCGGTTGAGCCAATGGCAAATACTTGCACTGGATTTACGCTTGGGGCATAAATCAGTAACTTCTTGGGAACTATATTCGCGAGCGTAGCTTGGCCTGCGGAAACGAAGAAAGTTCCACCGAGAGTCTGGCAAACGAGAACCATTCCGGTAGCGGAGAAGAGGTCGGCCATTGTTGAGATGGCCTGCGTAGCGATGATGGGAATCTTGAAGCCAACACCTATGCCCAATCCGGCAAGTACCTGGTAGCCAATTTCTTTCGCGGAAGAGGAGTTAATATTAAGAGTCAATATTAGGCCGGCGCCGATGGTAG
Organism: Haplographium delicatum; assembly: GCA_037952705.1. Lineage (NCBI taxonomy): Eukaryota > Fungi > Ascomycota > Leotiomycetes > Helotiales > Hyaloscyphaceae > Haplographium > Haplographium delicatum. The sequence goes on from JAPZPC010000311.1 coordinate 12,844, forward strand.
AATCAACACCAGAACTAATCACCAAGGGAACGAAGTGGCCTTTGGCGGTGATATACCCACCTGATACGATGGTGCCGAGTGTGACGGCAGTGATCATGGCCAGGTTACCGATGCCAGATTCTTGTGAACCTACACCAGATACGACATGAAAGTATACAGGGAGCTAGTAGAGCAGGACGAAGAAGGCGCCGCCAGTGAATAATACGAATATCATTCCAACATAATTTGTGCGCTCCTTAACGAGTCGGAATGACAGGATGGCAGGATGGCACGTTCACCATTGTACCACTATAGAAGGGCGAAGAATATGATCATAACGACGACGCCGACCAGAGTACCGACCACGTCTCTGGAATTCCAGGCCTTAGTGACTCCGCCCCATTGTAGAGGAAGAATGTAGCATACGACGGCAGCCGTGAGTGTTAACGTGCTAAGGGGTCCATTTGTAGAAATTTCTCCACTAAAGGGGTTTTAATGGGGACAGATTTCGCTGGTGTCTTGAAGAAGCTGAAGATAATCAAGGCAGAGACACACCAATAGGAAGGTTGATATAGAAACACCATCTCCAGGAAATTTTATCAGAGAAAACTCCACCAAATAGCGGACCGATCACAGATGCAAGTCCATAAGAGGCACTAATAATCCCAGTGAACGCAGGTCGGAGATCTGGTTTGACCGCAAATCTAATGATCGTATACGCACCACTAGCGACTCCAGCTCCACCCGCTCCAGCAATTGCTCGACCATCACTAGAGGTAGCGGTAGCATGATTCTTTTCTTCATCGTTATTGTCATCTGGCATTGATTCCTGCCCTTTCTGAGTCTTTGGATTGGACTCATACATCGAATCAGTTGAGGCCGACATCGTCAACTCTTCTTCTTGAAAAGTCAACTCCCTCATGGTGTTATTCAACATAGCTATTATCCAAGATTGATACGGTGTAAATGGATAGAAAATTTACCGACTTTATTGAGAGAATCGACAATGCAAACTCAAGGTCTATAAGAAGATTTTACTACAACGAAATATTCTGCAGACAAGCTCAACCCAAGGGCAGGGGGAGATTATATAGAAACTCATTTTTTCAAATTTACCAACCAGATAGCAGTCTCCACTAATACCGAATTATCAATAAGTTGCAATATTAGCGGCTAGCGTTTAATGGGCGAACCCAACGTAGAAAAGCTGACCTAACAAAATTTACAGCGCCCGTGTCTCTATTCCAGCCATCGAGTAAAGCCGTCGGCCGAACTGGTCTACTGGGCAATATCTGTATTATGAGTAGGGCTATGGCTTGAGGAGTAGGGAGGTAATCGCTGCAGACGAACGACGGTGAGGACTTGTGTAGATGCTCCATTTGATTTCTACGCGTAAATCTTCGGCCGAACGACGGGCCAAATCCACCTGCGTACAGTAATGTACTACCCCGTAACAGTAAATATCCTGATACAGCCGTCAGAAGTTTTTTTCTCCCGAGATCATGTGTCGCATTCTCACTTCAGGGCCGCTGAGACCAAAGTGTTAATTCATTTTCAGAGGTGTACGACACGATGACCAAAGCGCTCTCCCGAAACGGTTCTGCTGAACCTACCTCTAGTATCGTATACGCCTTCACCGGGATATTTCCGCTGCGACAAAGCATCACGTATGTCGTCCAGGGCAGGGAACATAAAAAGCTGCGCGATCACTTTAGGGCCCGCTCGGTCGCGGGCGAGCATAGCGGTGCCGAGGGCGCGAATACGCGCGAATCCCGTTTGCTTCCCGATTTTCTTTGCTTCCGCTGGCTAGTAGAAATACTTCTCGCCTAAATAAGGAGGACGCACAAAAAAAGAAGGCGAGATAAAAAAATTTCGAGTTTTTGAGGCATTGAACCACACTAACAAACAACATTAATTATTTGAATTATTTTGGAAGAAAGGTCTTTTCATACCCCGATTTGAACGGATAACCTTTCGATCTGGAGTCGAACGCGCTACCGTTGCGCCAGCGGTCCTGGAACTCGTTATCAAAATTTATCTTATTCTAATCTATATAGGCTTTTTGAAAATCGGTAGAGAATAACGAATCATAATTCACTTTCTTTAACAAGCTTATCTTATTAGTTCAGCTACGGACCACGCGATAAAGTTCACGTGGCATCCTTCAACGAGCTAATTATTTAGTGACAAATAGCTATACATATTCAAGAAGTTGTAGAAATATTATTTCTATTGCACAAAAGATGTTTTGGGAAGCTACCACCGCGGTTGTTTCTCCATCGCCTTGATTGCAATAAAGTGAGTAATCATCATTATAAGTTTAACTCGGCCCTTGCTAGAAATTTAGTGCTCAAAGAGAATCTTCTTGGTATTTTTTCCTGTAATTCGAATCCATAATTAGGCGAGTTACTGGATTGGAACTAAAGCATCTCCGGTGTACCAGGCGGATGTAGGGGTCCGAGTACATCAAGATTTACTTTAACGGAAATTCCACGGTCCAAAATTTCAAAGATCTTGGAAGACAAAGGTCGTGACAATTGAAGTGGATGCGGCCGCGTCCATCTCTTACATCGACTTTTTATTATTGTTTCAAAGCCAAGTGCTTATTTTTTGCGTGTATTATCTCTTGTCACGTGACCCACACTGGGGTATTTACATCCCCCCGCGCGTCGCCTCTCTTCCATAGATTCAACCACTTAACCTTCCATCTTCCTGGTTGAGCTCCTGTGTATTCACATACACCGATAGGTTATGAGGCCCTCTTTTCTTCCGTTTTGAAATAACGATTAAACTGTTTATTTCATGCGCTTTTAGGATTCATAGAATCGTGGTTGGCTAGGCTATCGCGTTGCTTGAATTCGACTCGACTTTTGTCAAAATTTATTAAAATCTAGGATTTTACCTACAATTCAAATTCATACACATACAATTCATTAACAACACTATTATATTCTATGAATATAATAGATTCTTAGCAATTTTAGTTACCTAAGGTCCCTGTACTAACAGGTGAAGACAACCTTAACGTCTAGAGAAGTGCTATTAGAAATTATTTTAAATAGTACAAAATCAGAGCTTATCTCGACACTAATGTTCTAATACTATTTGTTACAGTTAACAGAGAAGCTTAGGAAATGGCTCGTCTTTAAGGATATATAATCATTAAAGGCTCTCTTACTAATAAAACAGTCAAGGAGCAACTCTACAACGCTAGATATAATCCTAATAACGAAAATATTAGTCCAAAGCAGCTGTTTAAGCTAGTCTATACTGTGATACCTAGTACTAGTAATAACAATATCGTTGCTCTGTATAAGGAGTTCTTAACGATTAACAGAGCTAAGTTTAATACTCTATATACTTTTTAGTCTAGAGTTACCTATCTAGTGACTCGTCTCAAGGCTATTGGGTGCCTTCTACTAGAGAAGGGATTAATTATTACTGTAATGCTTATACTTAAATTAACGTACCCTAAGTAGTATTTATTTCTTTAATATAATCTTAATTAGAATAGATTAACTTAGGAATCCCTTATAAAAGATATCTCGAAGAGAGCTAATAAGGAGAAAACGCAGATAAACATAATGTTAACAAACTTAAATCCTACGAATTCTGCGAATTCTTTAAATCCATCGACTTCGGCAAAGCCAAATTAGCTAAATTAGTCGAATTAGTCGTATCAAAAACAACCAACTATATTCTGTTAACTATATAGATATAAGCACCTACCTATATACAAATGGTATAAACAGTACAAAAAGTATAAGAGTAATACTTGGACATAGTATAAGGATTATGCTTAGCATTATTCTCCAAATTGGAATAGATATAAAGGTAAATTATTATTATTGTCGTCGTCGATACTAGTCGAATTAGATACAAAATCAAATGCTTCCGCTAGTGCCTTGAATACAAGTACAGGATTGCTAACTAGAACGAAGTTAGCGCGCTTTGCTTAAATAGCAATAAGTACTAAGATATTTAAGAAACGATACATTAACAGAGACTCAATTATTCTTGATTCTAGATACTATAACTATATCTTTAATAATAAGAAGTGGTTTATAGAATATAAGGATATATCTAGCGTTACTGTGAACTCTAGCAATAGAGGTTTAGGCTCTATAGAGGGCAAGGGTATTATTCAAGTCCCCTTTCTACTACCTTCTGGAGAAACTCTATACTTAGAATTTCTAAACGCTTTCTATAGTCCTTCTATACCTTGCAATCTGCTAAGCGCAGGCCAGTTAGAGCACAATTTAGTCAAAATCAATAGTCATACCAAGACTATTAAGTCAAAGGATATAGTCTACAGTCAATTCAAGACTATTAATAGAGTATTCGTAATAGTATAGCCTGCTACTACGAATCCTGCGTTCGCGGCCGTTAAGGTTAAGAAAGTCGAATTTAGTACACTTTATCGTCGACTTTTATACTATAGAAAGGAAAAGGTTTTGACTATAGCTAAGGCTATAGGAATTAAGTATAACAAATCAGAATACAATGATTTCAACTGCAATATATGTTACGAAGCTAAATCAAAGGCGAAAGTCAGTCGTGAGCCGTTAGTTCTAGTCGAATACCCACTTTATAAGATCTATAGTAATACAATTTATTACTCCAAACTAGGGGTTTATAACATAAGATATTCTACTTACATGTTGGACGCTTGTATAGGTTATTACTAGATATTCTTTTCAAAGCATATGAGTGACGTTGCAAGTAAAATAGTCGACTAGGGGAAGGAAATTCAGAATTTAATAGATCTCAGAATTAGAGAATTCTTTATTAATAGGGGGAGAGAGTTTCTTAGGATAAGCGAATAGGCAAAATCCAATAGTATTTAGATCCGCAACACCCCGCTATACACAGAAGAGCCTAGAGGACGGATTAAACGTGCTAGTGCTATTATTACCGCTATGTCGCGCTCTGCTATTCTCGACGCCGGCCTACCTGCGTCTTTATAGCTATATACAGAGGCTTAGGCAGTAAAAATACTAAATATGCTACCTGCTACTACAAATCAAAGGGAATCACCTTAATCGAAGCTTGCTAAGTTTCTTAATTTGAATAAAAAGCTATATGCAGCTAAAGTCAATTATATACGGATCTTCGGTGCTACAGCTTAGCTATTGCTACGCGGCGCGCAGGCACCTGCTAAGGGCAACAAAACTGCTCCTAGGGCCGTAAAAGGTCGTTATCTGGGATCTTTGAGCCGCAGAAGGCATATAGTGTATATCTAGATTCCGTCGAAACATCAAATCACTATAGCTCGAGACGTTACTATCGTTAAAGAGATCTCAGGTGCTAAAAAGGATACTAAACCTAAGTATATTGCTTAGTAGGATAATAATAAAAATAATAAGGATTCTGACTATACTGTACGTGTGCGTCGGAATATTACTAAAATAGACAAAGACACAGTTTCTATAGTTCTACTTAGAAAAAGGGGGGAGGACGACGCTATTATGCTTTTACTACCTCTCTCTCCTATCGATCCTTCAAATATACCTCAATTAACGACAAATAAATCGAATCCTACGAATAAATCGAATACTATGAATGATTTGACTAATATACCTGAATCTTCGAACTTCCGGGCTACTAGCCCTAAACCTGATCTGGATAATTTCTTTAAAAGTATAGATGTTAAGGATAGGGCTAAACTTGACGCTAAAGAGCTTGTATACCCTGACAACTAACCTATTCGTCGATCTATACGCTATAAGAATATACACAACTACAAGGAGCTACATTTTGGAGGAGTAAGGATATTAAAGAAAAAGAGAATAGAGAGTGTTTACAATAGGGGTGAACATATTGCTACACCGACTGCTTTTGCGCTCTCTATACTCAAAGCTATTGATTTTTAGTAATGCCTTGTTCCGAAATCATACAAAGAGGCTAGAAAACCAGCTCTATAGGATTAATAGAAGCCTGCGTTTCAGAAGCAGATCTACGATCTCGAGTCCCGCTATATATAGGATCTTGTTTATCTACCCTAGGGAGCTATAGTACTACCTAGAAAATAGGTTCTAGATGTCAAATACAATACAATAGGCAAATAGGATCGCAATAGAGCACGCTGGGTAGTATGCGGAAACTTCAAGAATACTGAAAGCTAGGCTGCGCAGGATATATACGCTGCGGTTGCTAATAGCGCGTTAGTAAAGCTATTCTTTGTTTTGATAGCTATACTTGACTATGAATATTAACAATACAATATAGTTACTGCCTTCCTGAATGCTATAGCGAAAGGAGAGCCAGTTTATATACAACAACCTACTAGATTCGACGACGGAACAGGCAGGGTTTGCCATATCCTCAGAGCGCTATACGGACTAAGAAAGGCTCCTTTATAGTAGTTTAAAGCTATTTGCGATATGCTAAAGGATCATAGGTTCTATCCTATAACTTCTAATATATACTTCTTTAAGAATAATAATTTAAGAGCTTTGTTGATTCTCTACGTCGATGATTTGCTAGTCGCAGCTGCCGATATAGCTACGATTCGTACAGTTAAGGATATACTTAAGTTATTCTATAAACTTAAGGAATTTAGTAAAGTTTAGGGATTTCTCAGAACTTCTGTTATACGCAATAGGGCTAAAAATCAGGTTTTCCTACACTAAAAGCCATTTACGGAGCGTATTCTAGAACGTTTCGGGTATACGGACTTGAATACAGTTGCTATACCATAGAATCATAGTATTGAACTGCTGCTTAAATAGGAGAAACTGCCAGAAGGTGCTGAATTGTACGCTACGCAGACTGGTTCTGTGAACTACCTCTCTTGCAATACTCGGCCTAACATTACTTATATAACAAACAAGCTCTCAAGTGCTAATTCAGGTGCTTCTCCTGCTTACTAGAAAGCTTTACAACACCTCTTTCGATATCTAAAAGGTACTACTGACCTAGGTATTGTTCTAGGAGGGAAATACTTATTAGATAACCTTGATTTAAAAGCTTATTGTGATGCTGCATTTGCGGACAAAATATCACGATATTCTATAGCAGGCCATATGGTTTTCGTCGCCGGAGGGCCAATATACTAGACTTCAAAGCGCCAAACCCTAGTTGTTCTTTCCACCACAGAAGCTAAATTCATTAATTTGACACCTACAGGGTGCTCTCTTATTTGGATTAAGACACTGTTAGAAGAGCTTGGATACCAGAATACAGATCCAAGAATAATATTCACAGATTCTGCTAACGCGATAGCTGTAGCTTTGAATCCTTTTGAGCGTTAGCGAACTCGCTATATTGATATTAGATTCAAATAGGTTATTAACAGAATTCGGAAGCGCGAATTTAAACTAAAACACGTCCCTACGGATTAACAAATTGCTAATGGATTGACTAAGGGATTGCTTAAGGAAAAGCACCGTATGTTTGTACAGCAATTGGGAATAATATTATTAAAGGAATTTCATTGATTTTCAATAGAATTAATGGATTTTCAATGGTTTTGATGAATTTTACACTGAAAAGTTTTGCTTTTACTTAATTCAACACAAGGATTAGCGTCGTTTTTTGAGCCTCTATTTGAATCATTGCGAATGATTTGAATACAAGGTGTTTGT
>JAPZPC010000312.1:0-20183 GCA_037952705.1 Haplographium delicatum
CCTTAAATGTCTTCTACTTCTTTCTTGACTTCTCTTCCTATAACTTCTTCTTGCTCTTATTGCTTAAAAGCTTAAAGCAGTCGTTAGGGTTATAAGTAGGCTTTAGATTCCTATAGTTCTTGTATTTGCCTCTTTCCTTCTTGTTAATAGACTTCTTAGATTTGGACTTGCTGCCCTTCTTGGCCTTATTGCCGTAGAGAGCAGTTGACTTCTTGCCCTTAGACGTCGATTTATCCTTATTTCTAGCTTTGTTAGTAATGTCTTAGATTAGAGCTTTAAGACTTAATGCTATAGCAGCGTTGCGATTGTTTAATCTCTATTACTCTGACTAGATAGGCTAGGCGTCTTTTAGAGCTATAATAAATATAATTAGATACTACTTAGCAGGTAGTAAGATTTAGAGAGTAGTTAGCTTCTCTACTGCCTTTCTAAACGCTATAACGAAAGCTTCTAGTAACTAATAGTCCTTATACTTAATATAGGTATAGGTGTTAATAGCCTAGTAGTTTAGAACTGTTCCTATACCCTTGTACTGCTATTGTAGCGCCTCCTACATCTCCCTTGCTGTCTTAAACCCTTGTATAATTTAAGAGAGTCTAGTAGCAATATTGTTTTAGATAGCTATCTTTATTTTAGCGTCTCCTAGTGCCTAATCCTTATACCTGTGACGATCTGGACGTCCATCCTATATTTAGACTTAGTTAGACATACTAGCAGGGGTTGTCAGGGGTAGCAACGTATCCATATCAATAGACGCGTTCCCAACCTTCCTGACTTCCCTAGCTTAGTATTTTAAAAGATATTCGATTCTCGGAACTTAGAGCCCTGACCTATGCCCTGATTGTGCTGTTATATAATACTAAGCTCGTTACAGCGCGGCCTATAGAGGCAACAGAATACTTTGCAGCAAGGGACCCGATTATGTCCTTAGGGTATAATAACAGAATTCTATACCTAATATCTAGCACGACTGCCTACGCACAACGAACTAACTGCTATTGCCGAAGGTTCTACAAGGAGTTTGCCCTAGATTACTTACTAAGTTAGACTCTGAAAGTACTACTAGTATATATATAGAGAGTCTGTCTATACTAACTCTAAGGCTAGATTTCGCCGACTGTTAGTTATTCTCTACTAACGTTAAAAAGAATAGAGCACAAATAATCGACGCAAGTCTGCTGATTTAAAATAAGAATAGACACCTAACATAACAAAACCTGTAATAGAATTAGTTGCTTTGTCCTCCTAACAGATAAGCCCTACGCTAACTATCTAACAAGGCGTCACGGAAAGCTCTCCTACCCGAGGCAAAACACCTGCTATAAGTTTTAAGGACCTAGAACAGCAAGAATTATACTAGACTAAGATTACCTAGCAGAACTTAGATAACTGTTTAGCCGAACTAGAATAGCAGATTAGCTAGAAAGACTCGAAGCTAGCATAACTAGCCAGGAAAGCCGTAGCCTAAAAACAAATAAAAGACTTTTATATTATATTCGCTAATAAGCGTATTTAACAGGGACAGAGACTTTAAATAGTAGTTAACAGATTATATATAAATACTTATAAATACTAAATAATAATTAATAAACAAAAGGCTACAGCTACCTAACTATAACAAGAACTATGCTAGAAATAGTAAGAAATAAATAAATAAAAAGCAAAATAGATAAATCTTAACAAGAGGCCCCCCTGTCACAACAGAGACACGCCTTCTAACAATATACCCTAACAAAACGCTAAGGAATTCTCTACTACTATATCGAGCTAAACGAACCTATTCTTGTACTCTTTAATAAAGATTAAAGACCCTATGCTATTTATAGGCAACAATACTTACAAAATTACTAACTAGGTATATAATATATATAATAAGTTAAGCTATAACTTCTCTAAATCTAATAACAAGACATTTAAGGTTATATACGCTATATAGTTAGTTGCAGGAAAAGTAAAAGATATAATTTATAACTAACTAGAACCCGATTCTATTAACCTAATTAGAATAGTAGAATAGATTTTCGGAATCCTATAGCAAACCTATAGGAAAAGCCACTAAGTAGAGCAACAAGAAGCAAAGGAAGAATACTAACAGTTATAGCAAAAAGACTATATATTCTTGGTATTCTAGGCTAACTTTACCTGCCTTATAACAAAACTTAAGAAATCGCTATCTAATTAGTACAACGACTTGCTAGACTAAATAAATATAAAACTTTTAGAAAGCCTTAGAGACAAGAGCTTTAATACTCCTCTAGAATTAGCTAAATAGTATATAGAATAAGAGAATAGACTTCTCCTAATTAGACAACAGCAAGCTAGGAAGAAACGTTATAAATTTAGAGCTTAATATTAAACTACTACTAGCCCTAGAAAGTATAGTACTTTGACAATAGCTTACTCTTTGCTAACCTCCTCCTGACTAAAAGAAACCCCTTACTAGGAAATAGATTAGAAAGGCAGTACCTGCTACTAATGTAGCAAGCCTGGGCACTAGGCCCCGAACTGCCCTAATAACAAGGACAAGAATAAGATTATAGCTATTAACAAAGTATTAAGCCCTAACAGAAAGCAAAAGAGTACCTTGACTAAACTAGATTCCCTTAGCACTAGTAGAGAATCTGCTAACTCTAGAGATAATAATACTAACAAAGTATTAGGAAATGCCCTACTCTAAGCCTAGAGGTAGCTTTCTTAGAGTAGAAAACCTACTAAAGAATAATCGATATCTCTAAACTTATTAGTAGCAAATAGCTTATATTTTGCTACAAAATAGAATAGAATAGCAAATTAATAGCTATAGACGCTATAATTGATTCCGGCGCTAATGCCTATGCCTTTGTTTACTAGAAATATACCTACTACCTAACAAAAGACCTAAAGATACCTACAGAATAGCTAGAAGAACCGATTCCCCTCCGAGGGTTTAACAGAAAACCTAGCAAGGCTATTTAAAGGGTTATCCTTAGTAACCTACTCCTTGGACCTAACCTACTTACTTAATAATACTTCCTAACCGCTAATCTTAGGAAGCATAATATAATACTTAGAAGATTATAGCTAGCAGAGAATAACGTCTTACCCGATTATTGTTACTATCGGATATACTAGCCAGAATAGCACTAGGCAGAATAATAGAGTATTAGGCAACTAAACCCCGGGTTTGCTGCCTCTCTTGAAATTCTAAAGAGAGAGAAACCTTTAATTTACTCTAAAGAAACTCCCTTTAGCCTACCTAGTAACAGAAGTAGTCGGATAGCCGACTATTAATAAAGAAAAGAGGAATTAAACTTTAATAATATAAAGATTTTAGATATACTTAACTATCTTATTAAGTATAAAACGCTACTTTAAGAGCTTAACAAACTAGAGACTTTTGTTAGATTAGTTATAATTAATAAACTTAATTACTTACTTAGGGATTAACTAAACCCTCTAGATATTAATGCCTTAGACAACGACTAAGACGTACTTAGCGATACAATCTCCCTTAACGCTTAAGAGTACTACTAACTATTAAAACGCCTTCCTAAATAGCTCTTAGATAAAGTAGAGACTTTCTCTAAGAGAGTAGCTAATACTCTTCTACCGTTACGGCTAATTAACTATAAACTCTGCTTTAACGGGCCAGAACCCTCCCTTAAGACAGGGCACCTATATAAAATAAGTATAGTAGAACTTGAGAAACTATAGGAATACTTAACAGAAAATCTATAGAAAGGTTTTATTAAACTATCTAACTCCTTTTTCTTATTGCCTATCCTATTTGTTAAGAAACCTAAAAGTAGCCTACGATTCTGTATTAATTACTAATAACTTAATTCTATTATAACGAAAGACAAGTATCTGCTACCTCTAATCCTAGAGACTATTAACCGTTTAGCTAATACTGTCTACTTTACTAAACTAGACATATACTATGCCTTTAATCGTATCCTTATAGACCCTGACTTAACGGCGTAGGCAGCCTTTCGGACAAGATATAGCTCTTTTAAGCCTATTGTCTTGCCTTTTAGACTATATAACAGCTCTGCTATATTCTAGCAATATATAAATACTATCCTTATAGAGTATTTAGACAAGTTTTGCTTTGCTTATATTAATAATATCTTAATTTACTCTAAGAACCTAGAGGATTATTAGTAACAAGTTAGATTAGTACTAGACAAGCTCTAGGAAGCCGGCCTATAGGTAAATATTAATAAGTATAAATTTAAAGTATAGAAGACAATATTCCTAGGGTTTGTTATTATAAACACTAGCGTTTAGGTAGATCCTGCTAAGATAGATATTATTTAAGACTAGAATCTCTCTATAACAAAACGCAAAGCATAGTTATTCTTAGGCTTCTATAACTTCTACTATAGGTTTATTAAAGAATATAGACAGATATCCTGCCCCCTTAATAAGCTAATAACTAAGGACACCTTGTTAAGATTTAAACTAGATAATAGTTAAATCGTAGCTTTCTGCTAGCTATAATAAGCATTAATTTCTCCCCTAGTCTTATAGTACTTTAAGTATAACTAGGAAACACGACTCAAAACCGACTATTCCGACTTAGCTGCTATAGGTTCCCTAACCTAGAAGTTACCTAATAATAGATTATAGCACCCTGTTGCCTTCTTCTCTAAATTACTACAAAGCACTAAGTCTAGCTATAAAATATATAACAAAGAAATACTTACTATTATCCTATGTCTTAAGGAATAGAGGGCAGAACTAATTAGTCTGCTAGACTTTCTAATTATTACTAACTATAAAGCCCTAGAATATTTCGGAACAAAGTAACAACTTAACGAGCGCTAGGTTAGGTAGATAGAGATACTATCCTAATTCTACTATTATATTATATATTAACCTAGCAAAGATAACCTTATTGCTAATATCTTGTCCCGAAAAGAAGAGCTTACGCTAACCTAGAAAGCGGCAAAAGAAGCAGAAAGGATATAATAGCTTATCCTAAGTATTACTATCTATAGCATAGAGATCGGCGTTACCGAGCCTACTGCCGACCTCCGAGTAACTAAGGAGATACTCTAGGCTAATCGCCTAGATCTAAGCTTATAACCTATACAGACACAAGCTAGAGAAACGCTAGGAGTTCTACGACTTAATAATAGACTTCTGCTCTACAGGGACAGAATCGTTATTCCTAACAGGCCTAATAACCTTAGAACCCGACTAATTGCCTAGATTTATAGTACTCTGGCCACGGCACACCTAGGCCAGAATAAGACAAAGGCTCTAATTCGCTAGTATTACTAGTAGGTATCTTACTAATTAGACACTAACCGATTTGTAGCTAATTGCCGTGAGTATAGATAGTCCTATAAACCTTATAACAAAACACTAGGATTACTATATCCTCTACTAGTTCCTATATATACCTAGGATAACCTGTTAATAGACTTCTATATACTAGGTACAAAGAGTAGAAAATATAATAATATCTTTATAGTTATTAATTAACTATTAAAGAGACATATAAGCATTCCGATAACTAAAGACATAACTGCTAAAACTACTATATTCCTATTCTACTAATATATATAGCAATTTAGGGGCTATCCTCTTACTATTACTAGTAACAGAAGGCCTTAGTTTATATCTAATTTTATAGACAAATTATTAATTCTTGCCTATATTAAGCTTAAGCTCTCTACGGCAGAATACTCCTAAACTAACAGTTAGATAGAAATTATTAACTAAATTATTAATACTTATCTCTAACCTTTTATAAACTATTTCTAAGATAATTAGGCTAACCTATTACCTGTATTAGACGCTGCTAGTATAGCTCTACTACACGAATCTACTAGCTTATTACCTTCTATAATCGACTATAGCTATGAACCTAGACTAGATTTCGACTAGACTCTAGTAGTAAACAAGTACAGAACGCCTAGAGAGAAAATTAACTACTAAGAAGCTTAAGAGTAGGCTTAACGAATTCAGGAAGTATTAGCTTATGCTAGGGAATATATAGCAAAGGCCCAGGAAAGGCAAAGTTAATAAGCTAATAAGAAACAACGAGTTCCTGACTTTGCCTCTAGTAATAAGATATATATTACTAAGAAGGCCTAGAAAACTAATTAGCCTTCTAACAAATTAGACTATCCTGTTGCTAGGCTATTCTTTATTAAAGAAATAAAAGGTTATTCCTACTTAGTAGAGCTACTAGCACATTATAGGATTTGGCTAGTATTCTACGCTAACAGACTACAAAAGGATCCTAATAACCTATTACTAGGACAAGACCTTACTAGGCCTGCCGCTATTATAGTTAATAATAATATAGAATAGGAAGTTAACAAAATTCGTTCCTTAGCTATATAGTATAGTAAGCTATACTACTAAGTTGACTAGAAAGGATAGGATCCTAACAATTAATAGTATCTAGCCGTAGACTTTAAGAACTCTACTAGAGCCTTGTAGACTTTCTATAACGAATACCCAGAATTAGCCAGACCTCCAATTAGGCTAGAAGCCTAGGCAGAAGCTGCTCGAAACGACGAGTTAGATCCAGATTATCCTAATAATAATAAACCTATATAGCAAGGACTTAACCTCTGCCGCCAACAACGGGCATAACCTAGTAACTTGATATTCCTTCTCTAAAGAATAGCAGGCTATTCTTTGCGATATTTTATTAATTATTGCCAGAAAGTAAGCACAAACCTTGTTCTTAAGAACAGTAAATCTTAAGAATAGTAGCCTAATCTATACTATATATAAATTCTATATCTTTATCTTCTTTTCTAATTTTCTATCCTTCTTATATATCTATTTTTATCTATCTATTTCGTCTACTTTATCTATTTTATTAATTATTCCTATTAAGATCTCGATATACCTATCAAATATAGTCCTACTTTATTAATCTACTATTAATCTAATAATATCTATACTATAGCTAACGAGATTCAACTAGGTGTTAACCTTATACTAATCCTATAGTCCTCTAGTATCAAACACATAGTGCCGACTCGAATTTAGAACCCTAACAGAACCTTCTATTATATTAATAGTAATAGAGATCCTATGTCCGACGCTAACGCCTAGCTTATAATTAACAACTATACTGCTAGAGCTTGCCTTCCTAAGGTTACCTCTAAGGAAACTATAGCAGAAGCAGAAGATATGTCGGACAATCTAAGCAATACTACTACGACTCCCTAGGTGATTATCCCTAAGATACAAGAGACGCCTGCTATAGAACCGTTAGAAGAAGACAACAAGGACTTGCAAATTCCTAGTACCCTGCTAGCTATAATAACAACGGCCGGCAGTATAGCACCTGCCGCTAACCCTATACTACGCAAAGCCAGATAGAGTAAAACAAAGGCTTAGAAGAAGATACTTGCTGCCCTCGAATCGGAAGAATGCCCTAACGATATTAATAACCTAGTTGCGGAAGCAGAGGAGAAAACCGGATCTAAGCTATCTATATCTAGGATAATAAGAATTTAAAGGTTAAAAGCTAGCAGATTTATAGAAAAGGTTAATAAGCTAGATTTGGCCTTATACGATTTAAAGAATACTAAAGACTAGAACACTAAGCTTAAGCGCAAGAACGCCGACCTTAAGAAGCAAATTGCCTAACTTAAAGCAGATATGCCTAAGACACTTACTATAGCTAAAATTACTAAAACGTTCGCTAAACCTAGCAAAACTCTTAAAATTACCTTTAATACACTTATACTAATAGACTAACTAATAGTTACTCTCTCTCTATCGACTATACAAATAACCTTAGTCCTAGACGCTCTAGTAGATATAGGCTTAGATCTTCTACAAACAATAGATAATATAGAATAGACAGAACGGGCATAAAGCTAGATTAATATAGCAGCAGGACAACTACGTTTAACTTATAAATAATAGTATATTTAGGGGATTTAGTAGGGTTTTTATAAAGAAACAGACTATAGATTATACTTAGACTTTTCCTTACTTATTAATACTAAATAAAGGTATTTAGACTCTTTTCGACAGGGGGGGTAATATAATAATCTAGACGTCTATTCTATATTTAGACTTAGTTAGACATACTAGCAGGGGTTATTAGAGGTAGCAACGTATCTATATTAATAGACACGTTCCTAACCTTCCTGACTTCCCTAGCTTAGTATTTTAAAAGACATTCGATTCTCGGAACTTAGAGCCCTGACCTATGCCCTGATTGTGCCGTCACACAGGGCCCTAAGGTAGTTGCTTCCTAGGTTCTAGGTCTATTTAGTATTCTATTTTATAATAGTCTAGAAGGAGCCCTGCTAATTTTGCAAAGAATATATCCGAAAATTCTATATATTAGTTAGGGATCAAGGTATAGGTTTTAGTCGTAGAGACAGCAGCTACCTGTCAGGAATCTTTAGAAAAGACTATAACTAAACTGAATATATAGGGTTTATTCTTTATAGTTTCTATAAATTAAATTACTCCTAAAACCTCTAATTTCTTTAGTTCTATAGAGTGTCTCTATATTGTTTTCTTAAACAATATCATAGGATCTGCTATTATTAACTAGAGGTATCCTAAAATTATATTAATTCTATTTAGATTAAAATTATATACTATAAAATAAATATTGCTACTCTGTTGTTCTCCTATCGAGTCGACAGTAGCTATCTAGACTAAATAGTCTACGTAAGAGTAGATAGAGTTTCTATTAGGTAACGCTAATAGTATAGCTCTTCTAGGTAATACTAGGATATCTAACTCTAAGGCTATTCTTCTTCTAATATAGTTTGCTTTAGCGCCTAAATCCTATAAGGCTCGAATAGTTGTTTCTTTTCTATTTATAGTTATTATAACGTTAGTAACTATTTATACTTTGTTCTTATTATAGCTAGGTATATTAATAAGTATAACTATAGCTAGCTACTAGAGTTTCCTAACTGCTTTAACTTAGGGCAGTTATTGCTTTTATAACCTAGTTTATTATAGTTATTATAGGAAAGCTTAGGGCAGCTACTTATATAGTAGCCTTTTTCCTTATATTTATAGTAGGTAATCTAACTAATATCCCTTTAAGATTCTTTTCTTAAATCTTGTATAGAGGCAACAGGGATCTTATTTAGCGCTATAGCTATGCTGTTTAAGCGCTTAGGTAATATATTATAGCAGGGTAAACGTGTTCTATCCTAAGTCCGAGTATCTTTCCTTCTTGTAGAGTTGTCTTTTCCCTATTATTCCGCTTGCTCTACTGCTTCGGAACAACTAAATCTAGCTTAACGATTCTTAATTCGTATAGCCTAGGCAATAAGTTCCTCCTTATCCTTAGAGATTATAAGTAAACAATCTAACTTTTCTCTAATAGTTCTCTATAGTTTAGCAAGAAGGCTATTCGTTATATAGACGCTATGTTTATAGCCTAGATTATCTTCTAGGCTCTCTAGATATAATACAAAGCTCTAAACTAATTAATTATTATATTGTTTTGTATTATTATATTTATTAATAGCGCCTAGCTTACGGTTTTCCGGGTCTATAATTAAGTTTTTTATAATTTCTATAAAATCTTCCTATTTAGTATTATTAATACTATTGCTTTTCTCCCTTCTTCTCTATATATCTTTAGCAGTTCCCTTAAAGCAGGATACACAATAAGTTACCTTGTCGGCATTAGTAGGCTATATACAATCCTTATTACTTCTCTATTTTAGTTTAGCTTTATAGAAGAAGTCCTGTGCCTCCTTAATGCTTTTTCTTTTATATTTTAGTAATTTTTTAGTTTTAGAAAAGTATCGAGCCAATATATCCCTAACGGGTGCCTGCTAGCTTTCCGATTCTCGAACTCTTAATTCTATAGCTCTAAATCGAGCTTCCTCCTCTATTTCCGCTATACAACGTTCTACTCCTGCTATACAACGTTCTGCTTTAGCTGCACGACTATTAGCCGTAGTCAACTGTTCAACTAGAAGAGTATTCTCCTGTTCGATTCTCGCGAAGTCCGCCGCTATTATCGTCTAAGAGGATTCCTCTAAGTAGGTAGACGGCGTGTTACCTGTAGCACTCGTATTGCTTCGATTAGTGTTTCGAACTATTATGATTTTTGCCTATTCGTAACGAACTGTTTCCCGTATAGGTGGATCGATTAGAATGTTAGGACTCTCTTAACAGGGTGTTACGCAACTGGGTAAATCTAATAGTAGGAAGGGGTATAGCAGTTAGAAGAATAATTAATAACAATTCGCTATAGCTAATAACTATAATCCTAACTGACAGCAACGAGGATAACTGACAGCAATTACTAAATTAATAATAGAATCTAATCGATGATTCCCGACGGCTTCACGAAGGCTCCCTGCCTTATAACTATAGTCCGGAAACTTTGGCAAGAGATGCGTACCCGTATTGACGTTATATCCCCGCACCTAGAATAGCGCCTGCTTATTGGTTCATGACATGCTTTTTGTACTTGTCGTGCTCGTCCTATAGCCGCAAGGCTATAGCTATAATTTCGGTGTATTGCTGCTATAGCTTAGAGCCCTCAAGGGCCGGCCTTTCCTCTGCTGGACGCTCCGTGGCCGTCTAGGCGTACTGTCCATGGCGTAGAGTCCATGGCTGCTCCGCAGCCTGTATCTGTGGATTCTATAGATTTACGTCCTGCTGCTGCGTAGCCTTCCTTTTATACCTGGATTTCAAGGGGTAGTAATTTGGATCTGAAATATCCTTGGTTACAGCGTGTTGACACCCCTTCCCTAAAGGGAAGGGAACCGACACTTAGGCCTTCTATATTCTCGCTACGCTTACATTCCCATATGCTTGCTGCACTTGCAAAGATTTTGGCCAACCCACCTGCCCCGAGAGGGGACTGCTAGTCTTATAGTCGGGAGGGGAAAGGGAGTGATTTGGACTTGAAACGCCCCTAAGGATTCGCTACGCAGATTAAGGGATAGTAGCTTAAAACACTGTAGATCCGCTTTGCGGATTAAGGAGAGGATAGTTTCTAAGGTCTAGGTGCCCTAAGTTAAGAGGGTACTATAGATAGTTTAGTTTTATTGGTACCCTCCCAACAAAAATTGCTGGTACCTTTAGAGAGTACCAGGTTGTGACAGTATAGAAACAATAACCCTAACCCTTAAAACTTTAACCCGAGCCTCAGGCTATAAGTCTTAACCATATTTGTAACAATCTAACTCAAATCCTTACTATATCATATTTGGCATATACCGTCAATGCCTCTACATGCTCCCCATTGTTTAAGGATATCTTGTGCAAGTTCCTTCTGCTCACTACTTGGGCTTAGCATAGCCACAATTTTAAGAGGGAAAACAGCTCTCATCAAATCGCCCCCAATAATACAACTAGATTCAATAAAAGTCGAGATTAACAAAACAGATTCGCAATGCGCCACGACCTTTTGACTGCAAAGGTGCTGATTTTGTGAAGGTAAGGACAATAGTTTTAAAGCAGCATAGCTTAAAACAACCGCTGCATTGTAGATATCAACAGTAACAGCTGTCAACGTATCACGAAACACAGGCCGGTTCAAAGAATATTGCTGCTCTTGAAAATTTTTGGGGAGATTATCCCAAATCTTCTCGTTCTTTGCTGGGCCACTCCAATTTGTCAAGTATTGTGTATCAAACTCGCGCCACCACTCCTCTAATTCATGCAACAGCCTTATGACGTGATCCAGAATAATAAGTCGCTCCGCCACTGACAATTCTGTCATTTTGGACAAATCGTATAGTAACCCCTTCCCACTAGAAAGTCCCAAAAGGCTAGGAATAGAGAGGATAATATCAATGAGAAGATGCAAAGGCGATTTCGCATTGTTGGAAAATGGGGTCGTGCACCATAAATCGGATGCGTAAATACATAACTCGGCCATAATAATAGAGTTGCAAGCCTATTAACTTTTAGTTATATTACTTACGGAAAGGCGAAGTCCAACAAGACATACCGCAGAAACTCTCAATGAGCAGAACATCTTGTGCATAACACCTGTCGCACAACATTCAGGTCCTCGAATCTCAAACATCTTGGTGGCAGCACCGAGGTGTTGTGATATAGCTCCAGGGCTTGTCACTGCGACTGTCTCAAACAGAGATAATATTATAGACGTGCTGATTTCCTCACTGCCGGGTAAAGCGGCTTTTTTGAAAGCCGCTGTATGGGATTCGTCAGGAATTCTCCTATCCATGGGAAAGTCGCTGGTCATATTCTGAAGAAATACACGGTGACAATTTAATCCAGCAATATACCAACGGAAGGACTCTGCTTGAATCGCTTTATCACCAGAGACAACAGCATGAAACATCATGGCCGCTGCTCGGATAGAATATCTGAGGGCGGAAATTGTTGAATGCGAGAAAGATGTTGGCAAGTCAAATAGCCATGATTGTGATCTAGCTGGGTCGTGCGGTAGTGGACGCCGTAAGAGTAGTTCAACAAACTGGGTGACGAAAAATTGCTCAAACAATGCCGTGAACGGTGGTTGATTGAGAGCAGGAAGCCGGAACTGATGAGGGGCTCCTGCTGGAACCTGGATTTGCTTAAATCTCTCATTCCCAGTACCAGTCATATCCTCAGCGGTAATGCTAGTAGTATCCGAAACAGACTGTGCTTCATCGAGATTGACAAACGAAGGTACTGAAAAAGACTTAGAGAAGACAGGATCTTTCGTCTTGCCGAATTTTTCTTTGACACGCGGAGGTGTTTGATTCTCAACTCGTTGCTTCGATGAACGTTTCGTTTTTTCAGTCATATCGAGAATCAAGACTCCCTGGTTAGAACCTGAGCATTCTAAGCCCAGGCGCATGCATTGTTTGCACCAAGGCGACCGTTCATCGCACTGATGATATAGAAATTAGCTTTGATTGAAACCAACATTTGATAGCTATTTTATTTGGATGTACAATTATGTAGAGTAAATACCTTGACGTGACGCCGGCGACATTGACTGCAAGCCCTGCCCCGAACCTTTCGCGAGGCCATCAGAATATAAAATGAGGTTTTGTCATAGCCTTGTAGTAAAGTCGCCAGTGGCAAGATGAAGAGTTGAATTCTTTGAACATGTACAAACGACATTCATCGGAGAATGACAATAAGCTCTAGTATTCTGAGGTCGGTGGGATGAGTAATAAGCAAAAGGGGTGCGGGGTACAGAGGAAATTTAGTGTGTTACTACTAACTCAACTAGGTGTAGCCAGATTTAGTGTCTCAACTTCGGCATATGCCTTGATTATAGCAGATATGGCTAGAGCCATCCTAGCATTTGTTGGTAGTTTTATTCCTATAGTTTTTGTATTCCTATATTTGACCACTTTTTTTGGAATAGAGGTTCAAATTTTTGGCTCTATATCTCCATACCAAGACTGGCTTGACAACCTTACCCTCCTTCATCTCGCGAATCGTCTTCTGAATATCTTTTGCGTCGTAGTACTCTACTGGTCTCTCAACCGGAAGTGTTCCCTAGGATTGCTGGTCTATTAAGTACGGAATACACTTTTTTTTGGTTATTAAATCGCTACTCAAAGACTTGCGAGCTATAAACTGACCTTCTCAGGCTCTCAATACCCTTCTGTACAACGAACATGTTCCCTCCCTAATAACAAGTGGGTGGCTATATCAATGCTCATTGTTTTTCCTCGAGGCGGTGCTCCAACTGAAGCAGCTCTTCCTTTTGTCTCTAAGGAACTAATCATGCTTTCAATCACAGTTGGATTTCCCATGGCATCGAGCGCAAATTGACCGCCATTACTGAGGACTCTTTGCTGAATCTGGACAACAATATCTTTGCTATTACCCCTGATAATATGTGTAGCCCCTAGTTCTTTTGCAATCTCCAATCGATCGTGATGCAAGTCAATCGCAATAATAGGTTTGGCTCCCACAATGACTCCAGCTATAATGGCAGCCATGCCAACAGATCCAACCCTGAATATGGCCAAATTTGAACCACTTTCAACGGTGAGCGTGTTAATTACAGCCCCTGCTCCAGTCATGAGAAAATAGCCTAGAGGTGCAAATAATTTCAGATTTGTGTCCGAGGGAACTTTAACCATGGACGTGGAATTGACAACTGCGTGCTTACTAAATGAAGATTGGCCAAAAAACTTCCCATTGATTAGCAGACTGTCCGATGTCAACAGAGCATATTAACCATCTTGGCGTTCTGAAAAGTTGAGAGGAATGAAATTGTGGCAGATACCAGTGGCGTGGATCTCAGCAAAAGCCTCATCTAGTTAGAGGTCGTTTATTCAAACTCTTTCTAAATCCAATGAATCCTTAAGGCACCTGAAAAGAAAGGCTTCGGTGCTTGTGAGTGCCCTTATTTTGGAAAATCTTGTTATTTCTTCTCTGGAGAAGCCCGCCGATATGATGATGGAGCTTCCATATATAGTTAATATACCACTAGCGTTCACCCGCCTCATGCAAGTCTGTCACAAATTTTCGTGCTACTCAGCTGCAATGCTTCGCATTAAACCGGTAATTAATACACAGATGCTTTTGATAAAGGATATCTCCAGGGGTATAAGCAAGGTGTGTTACGAACGGTAATCCAAGACGAAGATGCATTTTGGAGATTTTCACACAATAATCGCTTTATTTCGCTTCTTTTTAGCCTCCAACACCTTCCAGATGAAGTCGATCCTTCTGCTGAATTTTAAACAGTCATTAATGACTTACTTGGTATATCGTAATGTCGATTTTGGGGACTTCTCAATATAAAGCTTTAACTAACAAGCCATGGCTTCCTTCATCCAAGCAACATTCTTACTATAGCTCATTTATAGAGATAGAAGTAATAGGTAGGGATTCCACGCATCTCCTTGTTATCCATTATTCCCGCAACCATTCGATCATTAACAAAATAAAAATAATCATGAGTAGGCCTCTCATCATAAATCATCACCGCCGTGTACTCCCCAGATCTCTCCATCATCCGCAGCTAGTTCGAAGATGTCAACCGAAGTCCGTTTACAAACAAAGAGGCTTTCTCACTTGTGCATGCCCATATTGAGAATTCCATACCCTCTCCTGCTTCTCATCGTACACGACAATAGGGTCGACATCATCGATGCTTCTAAATGTCTTCCCTGCCCACCTCATCTCTGGTAATTTGCCCTCCATGGGATGGCCGGTGTTGAATTCTCCACCTCTCCAGATGCCATTATCTCGTAGGAGAAAGTCGGTCGTAACGGGTTTCAGCTTCGAGAATATTGCACTCAGCTCAGCGGGGTCCAGGTATGCGTTAGATTTAGTAAACTCAAAAAAGGTCTGCTCAGGACTAGAATGCATGATGGGCGACTTCGCGTTTCTAGATATTTCACTGGCATTTAAGCTGGCTATGGCTGTTGATAAAGTCGAGGAACGTAGTAAAGTGGAGGACAGTAGTTAAGAATATATAAAATCCGCTAGTATCTTTATACCACTTTCCGCATGTAACATTCATTGCTAAATAAAATCGCCAAATAGTGCTGAAATCCGAATCAAGTTAGTTTAGCGACACGTGCATTATTTAGCGTATCAGCGAGCGGATTTATGATACGTGCGACAGGCAGGAGGTTTAACCCTGTCTGCCGGCATCCGCGTCTCCCGCAAAGTGAAGCAAAGTACGTTAAATCCGAATAAGAATCTTTTCCGAGACCTGCAGTAGGGTCCGAGCCATATGAGCCGGTATCCTGGCTTCTGGGAGGCTGGTACTCGTGCACTATTAGCCACATGATGTCGTTTCCCTTTCGTCCTCGAAAACAATGTCAGGCAAATTTACTACTCCGTACTCATTGAGAAACCCACCACCGGTTTGTTCACCTTTCTGTCCTGTATCATGTCCCACTTCCTTTTCTGAAGACGTACGAATATATTTGGATTTATTAGTATCGACTTGGAATAGCCAATGCGAGGGATCTCTAAGTGACAGTTCGTACCGCGAAATTCTTATAGAGAGCACAAGCTTAATAGCGACACATTCGCATAGTAGGTAATTTTTGAAGCAGGACGACATTCTATTCCTTATACCTTACTCTGTATTTGCTGAAGCACCCAGAATATACTATCGACACACATAATGCCCACACTCTACAATTCTGCCGGGATCATATCTAACATAGCTAATTAATTTGGGCCATCGCCAGAGATAACCAGAAGGAAATCCAGGTCCCTTTAGCTTTGTCCCTCTATAACTTTCTCCGACGAGTCTGCATAACCCAACACCAATCCAATCTCATTTCTCGAAGGCGCATAGCGCGACTTAGACCGAAGGATAGGTCCATAGCGTATAAACAGGAACGGCAACGGGGTGCAGGCGAGAGTGAGAAAAGCCAGCAGCGTCGTTGCCCAATTAACACCCAAAGTCGTATACATCTGGGCTCCGAAAAGAGGAAACGCAAATGCAAATATCGAACGCAAAAGCGAATTAGCTGCGAGGGCAGAAGCTGCGAATGATGTATATGCGTCAACCAAATAATTGAGAACGGCCAGGAACAGAAATACCAGCCCGGTTCCGAAAGGTACAACAGCTACCATCGAGACCATATAATGCATGCTCGGTTGGCACGTCCACGCAAACCAAAAAAGGCTGATGGGTAATAACACTCCACCAACACATGCTGTGAGTAGACGTGCCTCGGGTGCAGGATGACCTCCATCTGACTTCGCGACAGCCTTTCTATAATAGTGATTGGTGATTGGAGTCAACGCAATCCCGATATAGAAGCCAACGCCAATGCCTAGAAACGCAAGACCAGAAACAGCTAATGACCAATGTCTTTTTGAAACAAAAACAATTGGGAAAGCAGTAAAAAATAGGTAAAGAATCCCGTAGATTATTGCCAGGTAAACTGAAAGTGAGAGGATAATCGGCTCCAGGAATAAAAGCTTAAGCGGCCGTAAAAGGTTGAGGCGTACAAGAGGCACCAGCCGCTTCTCGCGCCCGACATCGTATGCGGAGATATAGATAGAACCAGTCTCTTTCGAAACTTTAGCTGCAAGACGGCGAACCAAGGCAGGTTTATGAGTTTCCGGAACAAGGAAAGTTCCTAGAACCATCATCACAGCACTGAAACCAAACGTTACCCAAAATACATTTCGCCAGTGGTTATGAGTACGCTGGACAACAAGCCCGGCGATAATGGGACCAATAACTGGGCCGTTTAATTCCAGCAGACCATATCCAGCGACAGCTAATCCTCGTCCCTCATGATCAAAGAGGTCGGCGATGACTCCAACAGCATTGGTGGAAGCGCTGGATCCAAAAAAGGAACCCAGAAACCGACAAATCACAATAGTAGCAACATTCTTGCCATATATACAGCCAAACTGAGACAGCACAAATAGTGAGTATGTTGCGATGAATACTGGTTTTCTTCCAGTGAGTTCGCTGAGCGGAGCCCAAATCATGGGCCCTAATCCCAGCGAAAGTGCAAACAACGACAAGCCCAAAGTTGCAACTGTTCGAGTGCAGTGGAATTGAAGCATCAAGAATGGGATCGTGGTGCCGTAGGAAGACGAGCACATTGAGATGCATAAATTTTGCATTGCTCCATTGGCGACTATCCATATACGTAGCCATAAAGGCCACTTCTGAGGGTCGCGAGGATCATTTTGAGGTAGGTCGATCGCATAGGGTTCTTCGATAGTACCGGATCCGCTGAGAACGATAGCATTGTTCTGGCTAGGCGCTGTAAGTGTCATCTCCTTTGGGCGTTGGGAGGGTTTGCCTGCAGTTTCAAATTGGTCGATAGTGGATTTCTCCGCTGTGGCCATGACTTTGTGAACTTATAAATAGGGAAATTTATTGGAAATTAAATGTAATGAGGATGTTTGTATTACTTCACATGAGGAAGTTGAGGATATCTGCATACACACACCCACATATATATATGCATAGAAACATCCCTCACACCACCGCTTTCGTTTATTAAATTTGATCACAGTGTCTGAGGCAGGGACAGAACGGAGACCCCGCTTTGAGGGGAAGGATGGCGGGGTGCTCAACGCTTGAGCGGGGAAACAAACCGACGCTATAAATATTAGGCAGTATAGCGAGTGAATTTAGCTGTAGCTTTAGGCCACGGAGAGGAGACGCCTAGACTCTAAATAAATGTTTATCTTCCCGTTCGAACTTAATTACAACGAAGCGTATTTCAATAAAGTGTTTTAATGCACGCGTCGGAGGGATAACCCCAATAGGTAAGTAATTAGTAAAGTCTGCGCGTGGCAAAGCTCCCTCGCAACGCTACGAGGGACTTATTGGGGCGTGCATGATACATATTGTAACGCAACACGAAGGATCCAGGTACAAGAACTTTAAAATTTGTCAATGGATTCCTAACTCATGGAGGCGTCGGGCAAATTTGATGAATGGCGGTTTAGAATAACGACTGCTCTCGGCGTTGGGCATCTGCCGTGTCCGTCTCCGATCTTGTCTACCTCCTTGTTCAAGCATCAGGTGAGGTGTGGGGTACTTGCTAACCAAAGTATGGGAATTCTTCCGACTCTAAGAATGGTTGATTTCCAGATTCAAAGGCTACTTTAGCCGCAACCATTGAACGATACAATTCCATAGATACAATGAATACAGCAGTCGTTGGCCATACAACACGACGCCTGACCAAAATAGCAATATTTCCGAGAAGTGCAGTGAATCATCACGGGAGCATCAAGTGAACATGCAATATTGTCGTCTGATTTTTTACGGACCAATGAAATCCTCCGAGCTCAATTCTTCTGACGTGCGACATCGGGTTGCTACTGCTAATAGTGAAATAATATACATGCTTACTTCAAACTTTTAATAGTGGGATTTCGAGTGCATATAAATATGGCACAGTGTAGACACATTGACATGGCACTTCCTTTGTAATATTTCTATCTTACTTCTTCGTGATCATTGTCCAGTATATTCTATCGGCGTGTTATTATATCTTAACAAGATCCAAAATATTGCCAATCGTCCAAATGGCAACACTGTCCCTAGAACAGCCAGAATCGTTCCGGAGCAAAGATGCCGAACTCAGTATGCGAATTAAAGACCAATTCACGGCGGTAGTAGTTGGCGATCTCATTCAGATGGTCCCCTTCTCGAAACGTCAAGATCCGGATATTCAGGCGCTCTTGGAGCTTATGCGGAACGCTGATATCACCTTAGCAAACAACGAGAACACTATTGTCGATCGACTCACGTTTCGCGGGCCGATCTCACATATGGAGGCTCCCTCTGAGGTTGCAGATGACTGGGCCAACATGGGAATTTCAATGGTGTCTAAAGCCAACAACCATACATTTGACAATGGAGAGAGAGGTGTAATTCAGAACTTCGAACAGCTACGTCGCGTAGGGATTGATTATGTAGGGACGGATTATAATCTCACAGAAGCAAGACTCGCTCGATATCGCGCGACACCAAAAGGGACAGTTGGGTTCATAGGCGCTTATTCCGAGTTGCGCGACTACTCCCAATTGTACGGACTGCCAATGGGAGATCCAATCACGGTTAGTCCAGAGCAGCTCCTTCAACTGCGTGCAATTCGAGATTCACTCTTCTCCCGAGGTGAAGAAGTTCCCAACCCAATCAAAATTGACCTCACAGAACACGAAGATGGTTTATTATTATTTGGGCGGATATTTCAGGTTCCTGGCACAGCTGAGGTCATTAATGCAAAGGCAGCCGATATCAAAACACGATTGGAGCATCATCTAAATTCTAAAGGCCCGATTACTTTCAAGAACAATTCCATTGATCTCAAAGTTTATCAAGGCGTTACTGAAATACAAATGACTCAACTCCGCCAGATCGCAGGCGATACAGGTACCGGGCCAACTCTCGACGCATTTGGTATTCACTTGAAGGTGACTCCCGCAACAGGAGATTTGACATACGATATGGATGAGACGGACAGGCGCGAGGTTCTGCGAGAAGTACGATCCGCAAAGCAATCCTCCGATTTCGAAGCGTTCACTATTCACTGGCATCAGAACCGCTTTGCGTTCCAGAAGTACTCCTTCGACCACTACCCGGCCGACTACCAGGTTAAGCTCGCGCGCGAAGTTATTGACAATGGCGCTGATCTTTTCTTTGCGCACGGGGTGCACACACTGAAGGGCATAGAGATTTACAAGGGCAAGCCGATTTTCTACGGTATCAATAACTGTTGGTATCATTCATACTGTATGTAGAGGGATGACACGTGACTAGCACGCTAGTCCCGATTAGGCGAGGAAGGGGA
>JAPZPC010000313.1:0-20172 GCA_037952705.1 Haplographium delicatum
CTGATGTTAAGCATCATAGCCGGGGGCGGGTGTCAAACTGGGGTTTTTTCCGCCGGGGTCTGGGCCCGTCTCCAGGAGCGCGAGGCGTGCGCCGGTATTGGGGATTACTGGGCCGTTTCTTTTGCCATGTGCCCCCCCCCCCCTTCAGACCCCTAGCTCGGCGAGTTTGATGATGCTCGCCCCCCAAGTTAAATCGTTGGCGAGCATGTTACAGCGCTTATAAAGCCCGTCTGAACCAAAAATCTCTACCCAAGGTAGACCCCCATATCCAGGCCGGGTACAACCGTGGATTTAGCTTTGGTGAAATGTTGAAGTATTAGTCACATGATGATCAGCTCGTCCTGGTACTCTGAATAAGTAAGATGGGAATTGAGGATTAGTTCTTGAGTTGTCAATGTATCTTTATACTTTCAAGAAGTACAAAACTACTAAGCCCCTCCAGTTGTGTAAGCGCCTATCTTTCTATCTAGGAAAGACTTTTCGGATCTCTAATGCCTCTCTACGGTTGGTAGTCTCTCGTTATATATTAAATCACATGGCGAACGCGAGCCGTATCCCTTGAGCCACAACGGCTGCTATGATTCATCTATCCCGGCACTTACTGCTGATGGTGTGGTGAAAACTTGTTCCCTCCTGATTTCACCTTGCCAGCCGCCACATCTCACTCACATACAATGACGGCCTGCCAATCTGCATCTTCAGATCAAAAGTAAGACACCACTCAGGAGTGATCCATTGGTAGAGTGGATGCTATTGGCGGGTCAGCAAGGGTTGCTTCCCGACGCTCAAAAATACGGCTCAGGTTGGGCAGGGCTGGCATCGAGCACCCGGGCAAAGGTCGCCAACTACCATTTCCCTTCAAATCCGCTCACTCTGCTGTATCCTGACGCGTAAACTTCTTACGCTGTGCCCTCTATAAACTCGTATTTCAAACATCCGATTCAACAAAAACAGCTCCCATTTTACGATGTCATCGCCATTGGAGAAAGGGCTGGAGAATCTGGCCAACTTTAAACCGAGGCCGGCAATAAAAGAGCAGTCCTCTACTAGGAAAAAGGGGCCAAGACGTGGACATGGTAAGGCTGAGTTACTTTTAAGAAGAGATCACTTCATATTAACTTCTTATTAGCAGGTCGAAACCAGCCTTTGTGCCCTCGGTCTCAAGGTGGAAATAAAATTCCGGGCTCTCGTCGTCATGCAACACATAGCGGCCAGAAAAGCCAAACGACAGCCTGCGAAGATGATTCCAGGACTAGCTATAAAGACACATCGATTTCCGAAAGGACTTCTGCTGAAAAATCTCATTCACTCTCTACGTCCGTCGTTTATCGGCCCAGAGCCAAGTCAGACATGGAGGGTGGATATCGCTCTCAGCAGAATGATACAAGCCCTCTATCTCTGAGCACTACTCATAGTCCTCACTCCGAGATGGCAGATGGCGATATGCCTCGTGAAAGCATCGAGCGCTCGAACAGGGCGGCGCCTCTTATATCCCACCAATTCTTCCGTAGTGCTGCTCCCAGTCCGGAAGACTCAGTTCCATCTGAGACATGGGATCGTAATAGCTATGTTCGAAAGGAAGTTTGACATAGCGTAAAGAAAGGGATGGGGCACGGGTGTTTCTATATTTCAAAATCCTGTTAATCACTCGTGTCACGAATTGCTGGTCAATTCTGACGTGATATATTCTATGAAATTGTAATCCTGGAGTGTTACCTTCTAGAACTTTCATTTTCGATGTTTGAAGCCTTCAAATAAATATATGAGATTTAAAAAACAGTCCAACGGGATAAATTAAGTAGCCCTAGATCCGTTGAATACGCAAAGGTTAATCCTTTTTCCACCCCATTCAGAGACGGCCTGCTAACAACTTCAATCTACTGACCACGTACATATTGATGGCGGATAGAGCCGGGGTTTGAGGGCTCTCCCAAGACTCAGGCCTTACGGACAGGCCCCTAGAGATACCGTAATAATTCAAGTATACAGGTGAATATCAGATAGAAAATGCAGCTGCCGAGACTCATCTTCACAAGATGATGTAACCCTTAGTAAGTGAAAACCCCTATGATCATGAACTTAATTCCTGAAAGTTCTCAACTAAGAGATGTAGGCTCTTGTCTTAAACAATTACCTAAGAACGATTTGGCCGAAGTAATCACGTGACAGGTACTTAGCCATTCGATATAATCGTCTGGCACGTGACTCTCAGTCGATGGAAGCAAGCCGTGCTCGACAATTGTAGTTAGGGTTGTTTGCAAATTGTATATTTCCGAAGCAACTGGAGAATACCTGTAGGCTGTTTCCATTGACATATCTTCCATGCAAGTTGATATCATCCCTGAATATTCTTAAATTCTTTATATCATTATCAAGATTAGCTCATTCGCGTGACTTTCCATTGTACACTCTCATTTCCCAGCAACACAATCTAACGGTCGTTCCTTCTAAGTTGTCATAATATAGGTACATCATCAATCCTTGGACTGATAGGCGTTACATCCATGCTATCCACACTATCCCCATCTCTATTCAATAAGCCTCTTGACTCTCCTTCGCCATCCTCCCTAGTAATCCCAGAATTCATAGACATTCCGTCTACACCCATCGTCCTTCTCGTTTCTTCTGCTCCATTAAGCACATACCAAACATCTTTCTTAGTGAGCAGCCCCTGCAGCACGCCTCGATCACTGAATAAAACGTATCGGAGGCCGAGCTTTTGGAAATAGTTAGCGGTGAGAAGAAGATTTGATCGAGAGGGTAGCGTGAGAGGAGTTTGGTCCATCCACGGTCGTAGATCAAGTGTAGATCGAGGGTCGGCGAGGGGCTGATGAGAGAAGAAAGCTTCAGTTTCTGGCGGTAGAGATCGTGGTGCATGTGTTGAAGTATGGAGATTATAGCTAAGTTCTCCACGTGATATGTATCCCAATAAAATTGCTTCTCTCGGATCTGAGATCACAGGGAATCCCCGGTAAGGGTGATTTGCAAGAATGTTGGTAAGAGACTCAATGGTATGACCCGTGGCGGTCAAGACAACAAGGTCTTCAATGCGAGTCATGATTCGACTGACTGGTATATCTGGAATAAGCGTGTCCTCGCTGTTATCCAATAATGGATACTCATTAAAATGGATCCAGCTTTCGTAGATTCCACGCTTCCCAAAAGCGTCTCCAACCCATTTACTGATCATAACTGCAATCATAATGGGGAGAACGTATGTCAATGCCCCCGTAAGCTCAAACATAATAACAACGATGGAAACAGTCATCCGAGTAACCCCACCAAGAGTGGCAGCAGCACCAATAATGGCATAGGTCCCAGGGGTAACGCACGGAACATCCGGCTCGCAAGAATTGAATAGGATAAAGGTCGGGTAATTGTGTACCCATATTTCCATAATTATACCAACAGCTCGTCCGAAAAGAGCCCCGACTGCCATAGACGGCAGGATTATTCCGGCTGGTATTTGTAGTCCAAATGTTATCGATGCCAAGAAGAAGCCGAGGATAGCCGCAAATGAGAGCAGAAAAATGGTTCCAATAGTAGCTGATCCGGTCTTACAAAGACCAAATTGGTCATCCAAAACCTTAGAGCATTCTGCGAAGAGGGAATACACCAGCTCTGAGGATTGAGCTCGCATATAAAAGTTAGGGTAATTAATTAATGCGGTCAGAAGTGCAACAAGGGTGACCTGGGTGAGAGGCCCGGGAAGCCATGTCGATGCCTTCTTCCATTCTGCAATCTTCATGTTCAATTTGATAAACAATCCGCCATAGATTCCCTGATCTGGTGTGAGACAGAGTACATGATATCACAGGAGAAGGATTTGAATCTGAGGTCACTTACGCCTAATATGCCTAATATGGCAAATGGAACCATTTCAAATCCATGCCAGCCCGTACTGTATGTTACTTGGTACAATACAAGCTTTCCACTGCGAAATGGATCAAAAGCTTGCAACATAACCGCAGCTGTCATGGCACAGACGAAACTTTGCCACATGGTTTTATCGGGGAAATAGTACGAAAGTTGCTATTTTTGATGAGTATAATCAAAATCAAAAGATGATCAACGGTACTTACTTCCAAACTGAACAATACGCCGCCGATAGGTGAACCAAATGCTACAGAAATCCCCGCAGCAGCAGCTGCAGACAAAACCTCGCGTTTTCGAGCTATTTGATGATTAGGTATAGTGACAAAAATAGGATGTAGATACTAATACCTTCGTTGCCGTTGATGTTACTGAATAGTTTCATAAAAAGGTTCGCACAGCAACATGCTACGTGGACAAGTGGGCCTTCCTTTCCTAGCCACATACCAGAAGCAACCGCAAGACACTAGATAAATAATTAACACTCATATTCTGCGATCCCCAGTCAACTCCACATACCAATCCGAGTGACTTGATAACCAATGTCCAACTACCCATAAATCGCCGAATCACGAATCCTCCCAAGACGGTTTTGATCTCGGGAATACCACTATGTTTTGCGTATGGCGCATATTCTTTTACTAAAACACTCGCACATATAGCGAATAACACCTCAGATATTGTCAGCTAAATACATGGATAGGGAGAGAATAAACTTACTGAATATGAGATAAAAAAGAAGTATTCTATAAACCATTTACCTCCAAGAGATGTAACATGGAGGGCCTGACTCCATGGGACCCAGTCACGACATTGGGCAAATCCGTCAAAGCCAAAACAGCAGAAGTATTTGTTCAAATAAAAGTGTCCACCGTCATCACCAGCGGTACAATAACCCGTCTTTATATCCCCGAGCCAGTCGCTTGCAACATCGATCGCGGCAGCGAAAATCCCTGCTGCGAGGCCAGTCAAAATGAGGACAAACCATACTTGACTAGAGTCCCAAAACTGCTGTGCGTATCCAAAAATGTTATTCGCGCTCGAATATAGCACCCGCAGACGTTGTCGTTCTTTGGTATATTCGAA
Organism: Haplographium delicatum; assembly: GCA_037952705.1. Lineage (NCBI taxonomy): Eukaryota > Fungi > Ascomycota > Leotiomycetes > Helotiales > Hyaloscyphaceae > Haplographium > Haplographium delicatum. The sequence continues at coordinate 4,960 of JAPZPC010000313.1, forward strand.
GATCCAATCGATAGCTGTCAGATCCTCATATCCAACTCTTCGCCCTGGCCCTTCTACATACCAATCTAGCGGCCCACTATCTTTCGTATTGTTATTTAACGCATCTCTGCTTCCTCCAATTGTGTTTAATCCAAAAGCCTGGTTAGAGTTCAGTGTCGGGGTACCAGGTCGGGGAGAAGGCGAAGCATGTCGTGAATTTGTACCATTACCAGACAGCGCCGACAGGAAACGCATTCCTGCAGTTTGTTTTTGCTTGCGCTTAAAAGATACCAACTCTCCGTCGTCTGCCTGGAGAGGATCTTCCGACAGCAAGGTCTGATCGTTTGCATAGCTAGCAACGGGGTCATCGTTGTCACTGTCGTCTTCGATGGCTGCAGGTCTCGGGGGACTTCGACTGGTCGAGGAGAAGCCTGCTTGCTCCGCGGGAGGGAAATTACCACCTGATGAACTGGCCATACTCATACATCTGTGGGCGGTGGTTGCATTGTTGTTGTTGTTGTTGTTGGATAGAAGCTACGTACGTTGTCAGCCTCAAGGCTGAAGTACGGCAGCGCAGCTAACCCTTCGGTAACCTTAAATCGTGTCTAACGTTACTTCGTTAAGGCCGCGCCACTAAATTCTCAACTCCAAAATCCAAAATCCAAAAATCCAGCCATATTGAGCAAACTCCGAGGTCGGTTGGGATTAAACCATGTCTGAATCTTCTGCAGCACCTGTAGACAATATAGGGTTGAAGGGTCCTCAGGATCCCTTCGCTACTTTCGAAAAAATGCAGGACCTTCTCAAAGCTAAGGACGATACGTCCAGGTTTGTTGGACTTGCGCTCTTGAAGTCTGTTCTGGACAATGGGCAACTCTCTCAAGACCACGAAAAATTACGTGCACTATGGGATGCCATATCCCCAAAGTTCTTGGATCGCCTGCTTCGTGCTCAGCAGAACGAGAAAGTAAATCAAAATGAGTCAAGAGATATGGTGGACTTGGCTGTAGCTGTCCTGCATACATTCACAATTTTATTACCAGAGGAGTCCAGAAATGAAAAGAGACTGACTGGAAGGACAGCTCCTTTGATAAAAGCAATAATACAGAGGTACGTGACTTAACCTCCTCCTCTATACATCGAATCCCCCCCGCTGATTATATAATAGTCCACCTGAAACCAGGAAACTTATTTTACAAACGCTCTTATCGATTGTCAGCTTGCCTAAAGGAGCTTTGGAGATACTCTCAATTGAAGATCTTTCTCCATTGACTGTAATAGCCAGTCAAGAACCTTTGGTCCTGGATATCTTCCGTTACACGTGGTTGAATGCATCCAATACGGAACCTCGTACTGTTCGCGAAAGCATCGATAATGTGGTTTCCACATTGATTAATATATTTAAGACCACAGATGCTGTTACATTTGTTGATTTTATTGGGAAAACGCTACCAAGACTGCATCCGGAAGTAAGATCTGACCTACAACTCCTCCTCAAATTGACTACAACTCACAATAAATAGGCTCTCCCTCAAAGCCCCAAATGGCTTAAGCCTCTGACTTCCATTTTGCGACAACTCATTTCTAGTAAACCTACTGCAGCCGGCAGAGCGGCATATACTCAACTCTCAGCCGCACTTCTCCAGGCATACCCCGCTACGTGCCCAGAGTTACTCTTCAGAGATAACAGCTCACCCAATTCTGATAATAAACCTTTTTCATACTTGTTTATCAACCTTCTCCTAATTGATCTCCGCTCTTCATTTCCCTCACTTCTTGCCCAATTAAACGGCGATCAATATCCTAGCATTTCTGAACGATTAGCAGCCGCTTTTGATATCATTTCAAGTCTCATAGGTTTTCTTATCAGAAGCCTAGATGGTGATATGGCCTCATCAGGTCTAACTATGTCACCCGATCTTCTACTAAAGCTTCGCAAAGACATTGCCGAGACAATGTCTCTCACAATTGAGTACCTTCGTGATAGGTGGGACGCATCTATTGCGGGAGCAGCTGGGCTTCATCCTGAAGCTCGAAGTGGAACTGCTGCGACATCTGAAGGTACCAGACGTACTTTGACATGGGAGTCAATGAAAGACCATGTCAACGCCGATCCGTTTGTGCTTGCCGGCATCCGAGCCCTCGCGATATGGATTCGGGAGGACGAGAACGAAAATCTACGAAATGAGACTGCGGGGCTGATGGATATGTTTGTGGAGTTATACAAAACAAGCGCCGAAAAAAGTCTCGATTTTCGATATCCCATTTTGCTCGCGCTGGAAGGTATCATGATTACGGGAGATGGTATGGAAGCCTTTCTTGGACAAGATGGTTGGCAGGCTCTATATGAGGACCTGAAGTCGATCTTGAAAAATACCGAGCAGTATACTTCTGAAACCTCAACAGTTCTGGCTGAAGCAAACCGTGGTCTTCAAATTATTCGAGTGCTACTTGTAATCGTAGACCACGAGTCAATATCATTTCCAAGGGAGGACTGGATGGGCGTAGTCACAACCACCGCCGCAATGAAAACCTCCAGCTCAATACCTCCTTCTATACTAATTGAACTTCAAATCGCGATGCTGCAACTATCAACGGCACTTCTTTCTAAAGCATCGGGAGGGATAGTTAAGCAGCATAAAACAAGCTTTGCTGCTCTTGTAGGCGTCGTGAACCAACTGGAGCAATTGATTAATAGCATGGAAGACAAGGCAGAAGCATCCGAGTTTACAGAGATTTTAGAATCTGTTCTTTTAGATTTAGAAAATTTGCGATAGAATTAATGCAGTAATACTGATTGGTTCTAACTTGTTCCACTTTATGTCTCCAGTCGAAGAAATGCGCTCAATCCATTGTATTTTAATCGCTAACTCCCGATTTAGTTATCTTATATAGCATGGGTACAAAAGCTCAACGACGTATAACCTCGTATCACGATCCAGACAATATTTGGTTGTAAAAGTTTCTAGATTATATCCATCGTTATCCACAACATAGATAGATGCGCCAAATTCGCGAAGAAGCTTAACAGACTTCAGAGACCCAGCTATGATAGCATGGTGCAAAGCTGTGTATCGAGTGCGTGGGTGTGTCATGTCGAAATTAGCACATAGTAAGATGCGCGCTATCTCTTCATTGCCGAGTATAATAGCTAAATCCAGTGGTGTCACCAAAATTGGCCCCGTTTCCGGGTACCTTTTTAGCTCATGTAATCGCAAAATCCTAATATCTTTCAACATGGAAAAGTCCGCCTTATATTGAAGCAGATAGACCACTAGCTTCGTCTTATTTTGCCGGATAGCACCCCAAATAATCTCTTGAGGAAAGTCGTTTCCCGGCCTTGATCCTTTTTCAAATAGCAAGGTTATCACATCGAGCATCTCGTTAATGGTTACCCCATCACCAAATTCATAATTGAGAATGGGCCCATCATGTAATATCAACCGAGATATATATTCCATATACTCTTGGGCTATCGGGGGCTGAGCAGGTTGGAGCAAAGGCATTTCATTCCTCTTACTCGATTCGCAGCGTTCGAAATAATCATCAACTATTTTCAGGATTTCCAAATCAAGACGAATTTTAGCAGCGTCGTAATCTGGGAGTCGAATCTGTTGGGCCCTTTCTAACTGGTATCTGCGTACGGCCTTGCTTCTTCCTGAAATGGACCTTGTACATCCCAGAAAAGCGAATGAGTCGACCAGAGGTTGATGGCCATAGTAAGCGGCACTCTCAAGTGCGTTACATCTTAGACCGCGAAAAGTTGTTGTATGCCAACGGATCCCTATCACGTCTCCTTCCTTTTCCAGCCATTCTATAGGATCTATGCTTCCATGAACTCCTCCTTCCAACAAAATATGCCCTATTAAATTTTGTATTCCTTCATGTATCCACGGTTGCGAGTTTCGCTGTAAATATTTTCTAAAATCGTTGAAAACAGATTTGAGGACACAGGTCTCTCCTTGCCTTATCGCTCCTAACAACTGAGAGTAAAGCCAACTCCAGTGGTTACAGTTGCCTGAAAGAGCATCAAAAGAATAATCTCTTAATTTAGAGATCATTTCCTGGGAAATATAGTGGTCTCTGAAAACGACATTCTGGCCAAAGAACCACATAGCAGCAGCTCCAATATTTTGCCACACGCTATCAACATCCTGCTCTTTGATTGCTTCTATGATGGCTATGTGGCCGTTGGAAATACTCCATATAAGTTCAAGCACTAATGGAAGCGATTCTTTGTGATCGAGTTTCACATTTTCCCAGGGTTTAAATTCGAACAATAGAGTTTTTTCAAAGAGTAGTTGGTTAAAAAGATGTAGGGCACGGCGATCTCCAGTCTTAGCTATTGTACACTCTGTGAAGTCAGTAGTATGATATAACCAGTGTTTTGCGCAATAAGAAAGTAGACTATGTTTCACTTCCAAGACTGTTGTTGACTTTCTAACATTGATATGTCGGCCAAACTCGATATTGGCTGGAATAGGCTGGTTATGGCGCATTCCCACTAAAACTTTTCCTATTTTCCCCACCTGAGCTTTTTGAAGAGACTGAGTATAGATCGCATTCTTTACAGCCGTGAGGCCAGGAGTCACCTTGTCAGAGTATGTTGTAACTTGAGTCTCGAAATCCGAAAATGATAGATAAGCCACACACACTTTCCCAAGTTCATAATTTGCTTTCTCTGGTACGATGTTGAAATATTGATTAGCTCTCCTTTGATCCAGAAGGTATTGCTGTACTGTAAAATGTGCTAGCTGGACATTTTGGGTGTCCTCATCAACAACTATAAGGTTACCACATGCTCTGATTAGTCGATTGATGTTATTTGGAATCTTTGCGTGGTTCCATTCTGTGTCATAAATATCAAATGCGATCGCTTCTTTGAGCTCATTGACAACAAGAGGCCGTCTCGCACAGACGATCCAATTGAACATTTTTCTAACATATTCAGATCTTTCAGCTCTATCAATTCTTCCGAGGAGTCGATCATAAGTTTCGCCAAGATCTCGAGGGAGGTTTTTGAGTGCTCTTTTAATAGCTTCGTCAGTTTCAGCGGCTACAAGATCTTCCAACTGAAATTTCACCCAGAGAAACCTAGCGAAGTTAGTTTAGTTTCTAAGATGTGAGGTAAACGTAACCTACATTCCCTTAGCTCCTTTACACAATGCCGAAGAGATTTCATCTCCTAGCTCTGGGTTTCCAAGAACAAGTTGACCACTATCTATGGAATGTCTGACAGCATCTTTCACGTAGCTATCAATGTCCTTGGAAATGGAATTGGCGTTCATACGAATCTTGAGGTTTGGAATGGCAGGAATCTCAGTTAAATAAGCCGTATCCTCTCGACCAGCAAGGAATATCTTCATTAGACATGAGCTAGCTTGCCCGACAAGCTCCCTGAGGTTTGTAAAAACCAATTGTCGATCGCTATCATTCAATTCATCTAAACCGTCTATCAATATGACCACTGTTGGTATCTTCTTGAGAGCTTCGAGAAAAATAGAGATGATAGCTTCAAGTACCAGGACCGTGGCGTCATTGCATGCATTCGTGAGGAGTTCCATAATAGAAGAGGACAATTCCCCTAAATGGTTCAAAAGTTGGCGCGCAAGGCTTCTGAATATACCCAGAGGATCCAGGGTTCTCTTGTCTGCATGGTCACAATAATAGAAGATTGTGAAAGCCCTTATCTCCTTCATATTCTTCCGAGACTGCAGACTATCAACAAGACTCGAAGCAAGAACTGATTTGCCACAACCGGCTTAGATTATATCAGCTTTTTATAAGGTACTGGCGGTATAGATGTATTACTCACGTATACCATAACAGCACATAACTGCAGAGGTGTCACAATTTAGAAACTCTTGAAATTCAGGTGATAAGGAAAGCCAGGACCCGGTACCAGGATGCCGTATCCTTTGCATTCGGCGGTGCTTATATTCATAATCCATATTAGATAGTAGAGATAAGAGCTTCTCTTGCTTCGCAACTGTAATTGTTAGAATTTTGTGCTTTACAAAAGAATGGTGCAAAAAGCTCACCCCGCTCCCTTGCTTCAGCAATTTCGTGGTTTCTCAGAACTAAATCTCTTGCTTCTTTCTCTTCAATCATATGGCATACTTCGGCCTCCTTATCGACATTTTTTCTGTGTTGCCGGAATCTCTTGATAACTTCTTCAAGGTGGGCATTAATCTTAGGGGAGAGAGGTTGAAAGATACGTTTCATTGAAGAATTCTTTTGACACCCCAGCAGGGCTTTTAACTCTGTGCAAATGACAATGATGTCAAGGTATGCTTCTGATAGTGCATTAGTGAATCTTTGATGCTTTCGGCTGTCAAATATTCGCTGATAGTCTCCTAAGAATGAATATTAGGATAAAGGTATTTAGCAGTGAGGAAAGGAAAAGCAACCTACTAAATCGCGGTAAAATGTCGCCAATGCGGCCAAATATGTCAGTAATTCTCTCAAAGAATCGTCCATAATTGCTTGCGATAACTAAGACGACTCGAATGCTTCCCCAAATCGGAGCGAGATACAGAGATGCAATGTTAGCATATGCGTCTAAAGCTTTGCCGTAGTCCTCAACGGCCGAAACCAGTGGTTGGATACTCTGAACAATCGAACGGATCTTGCTCTGCTTCCGATCTTCACGGTCATCATTGCTGGCTTTGTAAAATAAATTCTCGATAGTTGCATTATGGAATAGAGCCTTCTCTGTTTCGTCCAGACCTTCTAAGAAACGATTTTTCGCAACTGCCCAAGCATCATATGATTCTTTACATTCGACAGGGCGAACAAATGTGCCGGCCATGGCTCATATAAGTCACATACTCTTGACAGGGATCGATGTATGCCAGGAAGTATATGGATGGGAGAAGAGAGTAACGATTTGAAGATTATTGCTCTAGGCCTTTTCTCATTTCCTACATTCAAAGGACGTTGGGGTGCGATCTGCCTGGGGCTGAGCCTCGCCAAGAGCTGAACCAGGGACTCCTACTTGCATCAAGATGAGGCTTATGGAAGGCAGATGTGATTGGATGTGAACTCGCAGACATAATCTGCATTGCACCAAATAAACCCAGAGCCTTACATGGCGACACTTGGCTACCAGAAAAGATGAAGCTGCCAAAGGAAAAAGGAAATAATACCCATTGGCACCATCACTGAACGTCCATCTTATTCAATCTACATGCACATTTTATGTAGCCTAGTTCATGATTATTGATGCCCGTTCAGCCGGACGACATGAGAAAAAATTGCAGGTTTTCTCTCCTTGAGAAACCAAATCCGCTCGCCAGTCCGAAGTTGTGCGACAGCGCTCGCAACGAGAGGACTCGTTCAGCAGTTTTTAAAAGAGAAACGAATTCCCACCTGAAAATTTTGAGATCGCTTTCGAGTTTGGATCGGCACGATATTTAGCCCTGATATTGGATCTACGTTGCCGGAGATGTGCCCGGCGATTCTGAAGAATCGCCGGAAGGATGCCAAAATCCATCACTTCTCGCCGAACGGCATAAAATTTAAACACTTGTGTCAATTTGACGGAGCTGTCAGAACAAAAATAAAATCAGTAGGCATATGCGCAAGTATCAAAGCATGTATGATGGAGTGCTAGATGTCCTGGAAGGTCGGGAGAGAAATGTCGTTCTGTTTGTCCTTCCTTCATCGGGTTAGATCACATCGGGAATCATTAATCTACTCTCTGGATTTCTCCGACGTCTTCTCTTCTAATTAGTCAAGAAAATACCCATGCTGTAGGCTCATCGGCCCTACAAGGTCGTAGATGTATGTTATAGGTGGGGTATGTAGCAAAGATATATACCGTAGGTAAGTTGGGCAAGTACAAGTTTTTTCAATTCCATATACAGGAACCAAGAAAACGAGACATTTGATAGATATATCAAAGTCCTTCACGGCCCCTCTAAAAGAAAAAATGCCAACCGCAACCATGCCCGAATCTCCTGTCCCTCCAAAAGTCGTCTCCATAACCCTCTCTCCCGAAGAACTATCGAGCAAGAAACTCACCTCTCACCACCTCCAGGAGGCTCTCGAAGCCCTCCACCGCGACGGCGTGCTCGTCCTCAGCAATGCCATCTCCCTCGCTCACCTCGATGCTCTGAACGGACGAATGGTGCCCGAAGCCACGGCACTGTATGCACGAACGGAGACCCATCATAACTTTGGAAAGGGGACGGGGAATATCCAGCAAGACGCCGTGGTAGACAAAGACTATGTGTTCGAAGACATCATCGCCAACCCGTTCGCGACATCCATTACAGAATGCATGTTGGGGCCGAACCCGCACCTGCGCTTCCAGAGCGCGAACACGGCGTTCAAAGCGGAGATGCGGCAGCCCGTGCATGTTGATGTGCATTTTGAATTTCCCAAGTTGCCGTTTGGGTTCTGTATCAATATCAACCTGATCGATGTCGATCCCGAACACGGATCGACCGAGATGTGGTTGGGGAGCCATGTGGACATGACTTGGCGGGCCAAGACGGAGAAGAGTGGGAGCGTGATTGAGAAGAGTGTTTTAGACACCAGGAGAAAGTTTAGCCCCCCCGTGCAGCCAACGCTTCCCAAGGGCTCTCTTATTATTCGAGATTTGAGGTTGTGGCACGCCGGCATGCCTAATAGAACAGACGATGTGAGAGTCATGCTTGTGACGATTCATTTCCCGGCATGGTATAGGACAAATCAAACTATTCTCCTACCGGAGAGTTTGAAAGGAAAAGTCGAATGGGGTAACCTAGTGCCTTGCGTTAAGTGGGTACCAGACGGCTACGACTATCTTCAAGGCCAACATGACCATGATTTTGACCTCTTACCGTGAGGGCTGGGGACAATTTTTTATCGCTCAAGGAGTATCTGAGGGCCCGGGCAATAGTCTCTAGGTTGACACTTGTGTTAATACAGATATTCTATAATGTACATTGTCATATCGAGAGTATTCCATCCCTGTAGCCCTCTTGCGTTCCCCGTCCAAACCTGGATTTTGACCTTAGTGTAAAATGTCTCAAGTTCCATGTCTAGAAAGGAATATTGTCTCTGATACTGAAGACCAAGAGGTTGAGATCCATGACGTGAATGCGAGGAATTAGGAAGAAGCAACAATGATATGGTTATCCCACTTTCCTCCACACAATAGCGAACACATACCCAGCCCCACCCTCATTTTCAAATAAGCACAAACACGAGCGAGAAGTAAATAGTTTACGGGAGAGAGTTAAGATCGTAAACCCCATAGATTTGATGTACGCTATATCCTATATATCACTTTGATGTCATCTCATCTCACATCCGATCATCCAACCTAGTCCATTCCATTCCATCCGGCCATTTGTAGCGTACATCACAATTCTAGCTACAATCGAAATGCCTTCATCCTTACACCCCCACAACCACCCTATCCTATCCGTCACATTCCGTCGATCCATAAAAAAAGCAAAAATTCTAGAGCGAAACAAAAAACCAAAGGAAACAATCCCTGACCGGTTCTGCGGTCGTGCGTGCTTTTTTGCAGATAGCATTTGCACTTTTAAAAAGAGCAAAAATTTCAGGTTTTTACCGACCCTCTCTCGTGTCAATACGTAATACACAAAAATCACAAACGGCCACCTTCTCCTTCCCCCCCCTTTAGAAAAAGGTGGAAAAGGCCAGAAAACGACAGACAAAAAAGCGACAGAGAGCCTACATGCCGAAGCAGAGAAACTACCAAAACATAAAAAACATAAAAAACAAAAAAGCTGAGCATTTCCGTCCGTCCTAATAGCCTTAAACTAGGGGGGGGTATTTGTTTAAAAAGAGAATAAAAGTGAGGAAATTATGTCTGTGTGAGAGCAAGGCTGAGAAAGCGACATGCCAATCGCTAAAAAGAATTCGCTAATAAAAAGGAGCCGTCCCTTATCGTCAAGTATGATACAAAAAAGGTATAGTTGTTCCGGAGGTTAAAAGGGAAACAAGTTGGCGCAATAAGAGATCTGAGGCCATGTCGTCGTTATGGTATTTTGGTTTGCATATGGTATATATATCTCTTTCGCGGAAATAGTTCTTTGGATTTCGTAAAGACCAACCCGCAGGAGTGGTAAGGAGGGGTCATGGTCGAAAGTTTTCTTTCTAGCTCTCCTCCATAATTCCCCCTTCCCCACCACCCTCCTCTCGCCACTCGCGACTCCGTTCTGTCAATTTCTTGACGCCGCCGACGCGTCCGGCCCAGAGACTCTCGATGGGTGTGCGGAAGGTATAACCGCGCTGGGAGCTGATGACGCCGATGGCTTGGAGAACAGCCTTTCTGCTGTCGCGGCCAAATACAGCTGGGTGGGAGATCCACTCTAAGCTGGCTTCTAGCTCTGAATCGAGTGCTTGAACCGTTGTTGCGTCGATTCCTGGTGATGAGTTCATCGAGAGTGCATCGTTAGACTGGTGACGTGGGATAGGACCGTTGGTGTAGTGAGAACCGGTGCTGTGAGCAGATGTGGGTGAGGGTGTACGTCTGCGGTCAGGTGTGGTGGTTGAGGTGGGGGATGAGGTGTCATTGGCTCCTATTCCACTGGGAGATTTTGATTGGGGGGTTGGAGGAATAGGGGGGAGGCCTCCTTTGCCGAGGCCTTTGAGAATTGAGCGCGTCTCGTTGAGGAGATGTTGGGCGCGTTCATGTTGGTTCCGAGAAACAAGAGTGAGAGCTCGAGTGAGCATGTCTGAAGTGAGAAGTTCCATTCGGCGTTGGACGACGAGTGGATGAGGAGGTATTGGAGGGGTGTTTGGCCAGGCCGACTTCTTCTGTTGAGCACTTGTCGGTGCAGGCAACATAGTGATTGCGAGCAGCGAAGGACGAGGTAAGTGAGTCAGGGTTCCATCTCGCAGGATATCACCCCATGTGAGATCAGCTTGAATTAGAGGAACCTCCTCGATGGACACTGTCCGCTCGTCTTCCTTATCGAGAGGCCCGCCCAGAGCTTCGAGGCCAGAAACGATCGATTCCCATGGGTCTTGAGGTAATTGTTCTTGCGAAGCATTATCAGGAGCAATAACGAGCTGGACGAGAATATCTCTCTTATCACCGAATCGGAGATCTCCTAATGAGGCCTCGGCATCCTTGCCAGTAGCTCGTTTGGTTATTTGCAGTGCACCGCTGATCTTAACAAATTTGGCTGGCGATCCCTCGGGTAATCGCAACTTCAACTTGACGTTTTGATGTGACATGGTTTGTAGGGCGCCAAGACATCCTGCAAGACATTCCCGTAACATCATCCAATCCTTGACATAAGTATACGACGCTTTGGTTCGAGTCGACAACTCGATCATCGTATCGGGTTTGTGCGTCATGCCAAGACCGAATGAATGAATCGCGATTCTACTAATGTTAGAAATCGTAAATATTGGGTACATTATAGAGATAGGAAAACTTACTTTGCGGCTTCTGCCCTTGATACAACGAAGTCGACGCTCTCGGCATCCGAGGTCGACGAATCGCTGATTAAGAGAATGGTCGCAATAGGATTGTTGGATTTCCGTTGCATGAGGAGATCCATTGCAACATTAGCGCCTTCCACTACGTCCGCTCGGTGGCTCTTCTGTCCCACCGGTCTGATGGAGGCCAAAATGCCTGACCATCCATTCCAGGTCTTTGAGGTCATGCCTACTAGAGGAGCCGCGCCGCCGCTTGAGCCAAACGTGACTAGACCCATACGGTCGCGCTCACCAAGATTTTGAACCATGAATTTCAACGCGTCTCGAACGAGGCTAATCTTGACTCCCTGCATCGACGAGGAAATTGGAATAACGACGACGATATCGATAGGGACATGGACTGGGGCAGGTAATCTCATACCTCTCGTAGCGCTCGTATACTCTGTAGGCGCAGTTGTAACTGAGCGACCTGCACCGTAAGATGAATTGAGTGAGGACACACGTTTTGAGTTTGAGAGTCTTTGCCAATCTTCCTCCTCTGGCTCCGACAAATCATATTCTGGGCTCCGAATAGGAGACCCCTCTACCGCATTCAGGTCAAGGAGAGCCTGTTGCCAAAGCTTTAGTTGGTTGCGGTTCTCGAAACGGAGATGGAATGATGGTAACTCAGCCACCGAAAGACTGAGGGTTAAGATAAACTCTTCTGTAGGTCGGAGATTAGATTGTGTTATTTTCTCGGTCTGACCAAGTTGGGCGTTACCACTGCCTGTTTCGGTAACTTCATTTAAATGCTTTTTGATCAGAATGGAGCCCTTGAGAGTGCACCGAGTAGCTTTGCGTGCAGAAGTTGGCTCGTCCCACTGTTGTGGAATCGTCACCTTCTTCTCCTTCACGCAAATAAGCATCTCGGCGAACAAGAAGCACTCTAATTCTTGCCAGGACTGCTTGTCCTTGCCGACTCGAATTGTGCCATATAGACGTAGTTTTCCAAATCTGATATCACGCGTCAGCATTGGCGTAGTTAAATAAGGGGATGTTGTAGATTGCTAACCTGTTGAAATCTAGCCCATGCCAGTTTTCTACTCTGTTTCGCAAAGTTTCAGTGATCTCTTCTAATACTTCAGGAGACTCGTAGGGGTAGAAGCGAGGGGCGCTCTGCGCTGGAGAAGGAGGTCGAGCATAAGAGTCTTCAGGACGTAAAGGAGGGACAGGAGGGGCGCTCCGTAAATCATCTGGATCCGGACGCCACTTGTTATCAGGAACCTCTACAGTTACCAGACATGTGAGGGTTTGCTGTTGGCGGGATCGGTTCAGAGTTGGGAACTCCGATCGAACACTGACCGAGGGAGCGGGAATTGGGTTTCTGGTCACGCTTGCCCGTGGACTGAGCAAGTTCGTCTCCATTGACTGCACATCGTAATCATGTCTCCGTGGTGGTCCACTGGTCGAGGTCTCTGGATAGCCCACAGAAGAGGGCGCGCCGGTCGCCCCCGAGTCGTTGCGAGTGTGGGATCTCGCTGGCGGGACATATCTGGCCGCCCGCTCTCGGCTGTCTCTGCTGTCTCTACTGCTTCCGTTGTTGCTATCTCGTGAGTCTCGGCTGCTATCTCGCACATCTCGGCTGGGTTGTGGTCGAGGATTCGAGTCTCGACTCCGAGGTCGAACGGTCTGGCTGTCCCACGGCGTGGGTGTTGGAGTTTGCTGTGATCGCGTGGACTGGTCACTGGTAGATACTGATCGCACAATATTACTTAGCTTCTCTAGAGGTGGTATGGCCATCAGCACACTGGTATGGGAGAACGAACCGCCATTGAACTTCTTACCAATATCCAGCACATTTCCTCCCCGGCTCGTATCTAACCCCAAGGGCGCATTGCATGTCGGGCAGTATTGTGACTCGTACTCTTTGATATACTCGTAGAAGCACGCTTCGTGCGAGACATGGCCGCACGAGAACTGGAGTATGCGCTCTCCACGGAGGGTGTGTTCCAACGGCTCCTCGCAGACGGCGCACTCGCTGCCCACAAACGTCCTCTCCCGTCGCGTACGACTCCGGTCCGTATCTAGCATTCCTGCCATTCCTCCTCCCGCTCGATTGCGGAGGTCACTGGAACCTTTGCTGTCCCTGGAGTGGACACTTGGTGACTTCAGGGGCGATCCACGAGAAGTGTCGACAGCGGTGTTGGGGGAGTCTGTCGAAGGGAAAAAAAAAGTTCGAGTTAGCAGTGGAAAAAAAAAGTCGCGGGTTTATAAAAACAGATCGACAATTGATCAATGATCAATGAGTTTACCAACGAGCAACGATCAGAAAATCAATAACGATCGGGCTGCGGAGGTAAGGAGGGGGGTTGGAAAGGGATAAAATTGGCAAAGATTTGCTGCGTTCGAACGTACTCTTTTTGGGATGGGATCCTGCAACGCGTGCTCCACCAGGTTCTCCCCTGTCCTTGTTCTTCTCTCGCCTCCTGGTTCCTTTATTATCCGAGTTACTCAACAGCCCAAGCTCATACAGCAACGAAACCTGGTCTTTCTCGCCGTAGTGAATAGGGTTGACGGAAGAAGACGATCGGGCTGCTGCGCCGGAGGAAAGAGAGAAAGCCGGCGAGTCTGAATTGGAATTGGAGGAGGCGAACCCAAAGAATCTTTTCGACATGTAAGAAAGATTGTATGCCGCTGTTGCAGACGGTCTCGGGAAGAAGGACGAGGGAGGATAGTAGGGGAAGAGGGAGCAGGGAGCAGGAGCTGTCCAAGGCCTCCGGTCAAGTGTGATTCCTCTTTGCTGGCTTGCGTGCTTTCTTTTTTCCCTTGCCTCTCTTTCTCACTCTCTGTATCTTGCTTTTCTCTACTCCTCTGCGTGTTGGGCCTGTTTGGCCTGTGGCTTGATAGGAGGTTCTGCAAGTGACGGGTCTGGCTGGTTCTGTGATCCTTCTCAGTTGACAGTTTCAAGTTGATCCACGGTATAGGACGGCGGCGACACTGGCGAGTGTGCTCGACACAGGGATGAGGATCAAGTTCAGGTTCAGGCTCCGGATCGGGGTCAAGAACACTTTAGTAGGCCGTGGAGGGGAGGGGGCTTCTTTTTTATGGATACTGGCGGTGGGCGGTCCTACGCGGACACCTTATACTGGAGCTCTCTCGGGGGGGGGCATGTGCCAGACAGTCGATGGGAACGCTACCGTCGATAGAGGCGCAAGTGCCGTCTTCTTCTTCAGTATTGATGTACGTATGTGTAGTATGGACGGACTATCCAGTGCGTCCCAGCTGCACCAGCGCGAGACCGAGATCCCAAGTGAATGGCCGGAAGATGCGCCGCAGGTGCTGCAGCGCAGGGGCACCAAGAGGCAAGAGGCAAGCGGACGAGACCCAAGTGGATTGTGGATTCTTTGGGATGGGGATGCGGTGCGTTGCGGAGTGGTGCGCACAGTCTTTTCGACTTTCGCGGTGGTTCGAGCTTTGGGGATGGTGGGAAAAAGTTGGACCAGGGGCACCCGAAGGGGAGGGGAGGAGATAGATACGGGACAATCAGGGTAGGGGACGGTACGGTGCCGGGCAGGAATGGGGCCCAAATAATAGATGGGATATGATGTGGAGTAGAGTCATGTACGAAATTGACGGTAGAAAGGAACCGGTCCATCGACCAAGGGAAAATGGGTGGACCGGTGGCAGAAGCTCTGTGCCGTATATATATACAGTAAGTGTTATTGATGATGTCGACGTTCCAGTGTTGAGGGTTGGTGTGGTGTAGTGTCAGCCCCCAGGGTCAAAATCCAGAAGGAGGGCAGAACGATGAGTGGGCAATTGGGGGGTTTGGGGGGGCCTACGGTA
>JAPZPC010000314.1:0-19795 GCA_037952705.1 Haplographium delicatum
TTCCAGCATTAACCTCAGCACTTCTTCGGCTTTCATATCGAAATCTTCTTTCTGTTCGTCATCAGCCATTGTGATAGGTGCTTGGTGCGTGTTGGATTTGTGGGGTTTGTGTAATTTGTGGGGTTTGTGTGAAGCTTCACTACTGACCTTCAGCAAGTTATTTATTCTTCGCCTTTGCACGTGATTTTTGCTCTTTGGATTACTTGAGTCGGATTTCGGATGTCGGAAGTTTTATCTTCCATGAATTGTGGGCTAAAATGGAGCTAACGTGAGCTAGAAGGGTTCCCTGGCCAACTACGAACGTTTACATCGCGTTTAACGGACCAGAAATAGATGACGCTATGCATAACTCACTGTATTTTAGGGCTGAATCTTGAAGCGAGGAACGTGAAGAAGAAGACGCCCTGCCCTTTTAAAAAAATATAGATTAACTGTCCATACAACCAAATCCTTTCTTATTTAAATGAAGTATTGATTTTATAATTATTATAAAATAGATCTCACAAGTGCAAAGCCTTTGTTTCGCTAACATGGTTGGCCATATAAACCCGGAAAATTAGAAGTAAAAAGAAAAATTCAGTGGCACGGATGAGTTTATTTTGATATTTCTGTGGGAGAAGGTGCTAGATCGACAGGAGATTGAAGCCAAAAAGATAAAGCACACTGGATTGAGGGACCATGGAGAGAAAATTGTCCTTCGAATGGTCAACTACGATCATTATTTGGACGTAGGAACAAGAGATGGAAAGACTCTGGGGGCTTGGGCACTTTATGAGAAGTACAAGAAAGATCAAGAGTTGGTTCATCTCTAAGCCAATTACAGGGATCCCTTCTGTACTACCACTCGCTGCGTGATGTAGTGATAGAGTTGTTTCCATTTCAATCGACCATTTCAAATACAACTGATTATCATAAAGTACTCTACATTGACTTCCGAAACCGGCATCCCCATCCATGACTAATATTTGTTGCCTTGAGTTTCCTCCTCGCTTTTAGGTACGGAATTGTTTGGATCAATGATCAAATCATCAAATTATGTCACTTGAACCAGCCCATAATGCTATATTTTTCAATAAGATATATCTCTTCACAAAGTTTCATACATGTACGAGAAGTAATACCACGATATCTGTACGACCATGGCTATGATCAGCTGCTGAAGATAATCTGCTCACAAAGCGTTTAGCTGTAAAAGTAAGTTGGTACTTTTGACAATGGTGGAGATTAGATATGATTCACAGAAAGGTTATTCTGTAGGGACATCCGAAGGCCTTTATACAAGGTCGCCAGCCCACGCTTGATTTTAGGACTAATCAAGACCTATCTTCGGCTGAGAATGACATTCTCACCTTTAGACTTAACGAAAGCAAGCCTCAAAATGAGACGTCGAGTCTGGGTCGTCGGTCGACGGCATGACCTCTAGCCCTAGCACGCTCACTTTGACGAGGCCAGGGGCACCTATAATGCGCCACGCCGAGGCAGCAAGTCATGAAAATCATCCTGGGATGCCCAGCTGGCCACCCCACCGATACATCGACTAAATTAGGGCAGACACAAATGTTCTAAGAGTTAACACCCACAATATAAAAGGGAAATCACAGATGGCCCAGTATGAATGCGACGTCTTGTGACTGCTTCCTTCAACCAGGCATGTAAAGTGTGTACTAGCCCCACGATTAACTACGCGAGCAGCCGAAGAGCGCTGGGTTGAGGCGGACCCCGACATAGAAGGAAAGGACAGAAGAGATATCAGGGCCAGGAATGCAAAAACGATTCCAATCTCCCCAGAACTTCTCGAGAAAAATGCTCTATTAATAATGAGAGGTATCAGGCACGTGAGGCGCCCCACTCTGTCCCTATCGTTAATCTGCTTCCTTCTCTTCTCTCTACCCCGCCATCTTACCACTCTCTACTGCACTCATCTTAGCAGGAAAGGATTTAATTTGGCTTCTCCCTCTCTAACGAATACAATTAGGCCTAGACACAAACGAAAATGGCACTACGACCCGGCCACAAACGTACCGCAACGGCCGCGGGACTCGCCACGGGACTGGATGATTCCCCTAGGCCAAAGGACTAGTCCGGTGATAGCCTATCTCGAATCTATCCCCGACGGCGATCGGTACTAAGCGCAGGATTTCTAGAAGTCTTGAGGGCGCTATATAGTACAGTACTATAGTCATTGTATGTCTTGTCTTAAGAGAGCTAGATGTCTAATACTAACACTCGGTATATGGCTATCAGCAACCCAATTTATTATCATCGCGACCCTATTATTGATTTGAGATTCTCTTATCTCTATAAGTCGTAGCTTCCTTCGCACTGCAATTTTTGTCCGAAGAGGAGAGTATTAGAAATAATTCACGGCTCTCCTCTACAACTCAAGTTCGATGCACCGCGGTCTGTAAAACTTTTGGGATCTTAGTATCCCATAAGGAGACCCGGCCGTAAGAGTGAGTGGCATTATCTCTCACAGAGTTCCCTCATTCTCACCACCTGATCGCCTTATCTTACGGTCTTGCAGATTGTATGCCTATGCCATTTTGGTGGCGGGGGTGGGGGGGTGTCTATGATCGTTGGGTGAACTCGTCGCTTCTAGCACTAAACGTGATATATATAAGAGCCTCTCCTCCCGTTACCTTTTTCCTTCTTTCTTCTCTATCTTTTAACTTCCCCTCTTCGTATCATCTTACTCCACCGTCGATCCGCAACGTCTCTTTCACGCGTATACACTATCTTCTTTCTCTCTTCTTGCGACTATACCTACCTCTCTTCTGTTACAGCGACCATGTCTTCCTGCTCAACGCGCAGTAATAGCAATTGAACTTTGGATCAAGAAGAAGAAAAGTGGTTTGAATTCTTCCATTAGACTACTTTTATTGACATGCCATTTTTGCCATCAAAGGCCATCCAACGCCATCAAAGCTCCATTGAACGCCATCCATAACCATCCATAACCACCCATAGGACCGTTTATGTGGTTTTGATTTGACTGAGGCCTGTTAACATAATTTCTTTTAGATAGATAATAGAAAAACCAACCTGATCTTTCATCCGATAGCGAGACTAATCTTGCCGAGAGCAATGAGAGCAATGAGAGCAATGAGAAACAATGCATCTAAGAAGAGCTAGATCTGCAGTTAGCTTTGGATCTGTGACAGATTCCTAGGTACCTCCTGCCTTGAACGCGTTGAGATCTTCCCTTCTTCGGTTCGCCATTTCTCCCAGCATTAACCTCAGCACTTCTTCTGCTTTCATATCGAAATCTTCTTCCTGTTCATTAGCAGCCATTGTGATAGGCGCTTGGTGCGTGTTTGATTTGTAGGGTTTGTGTAATTTGTGGGGTTTGTGTGAAGCTTCACTACTGACCTTCAGCAAGTTATTTTAAGACTTGGGTTTTAGCGTCTTCGCGTGTTCACCTGATCGTTGCTGTACGGCAATGACCTTGCCGAGCCTCTATCTGGCTCAAATTCATTTGCAATCCCACCGGACAGTCAGTTGTCTCCCTTTGTCAATGGCCTCAGATGGCAAGCCTTTGTGGTGCAAAAAGTTCCGGTCATGAACCAGGATGTCGCTTTGTGGGCCGATGACGATTGGGTTCTCTGGTGCAAGGCAGCTTTCAAGCTTCCAAGCGACGGGTTGCGATTTACTCCTCCAGCATGGCCTCTCGATGCCAAAGCTCCGTCATTTTCGTTGATCATACCAATTGGCACCCAGCAAGTGCTTATGACTACAACGGCCGCAGCAGCAGCACTTGGCGTGGATACGAAAAACATCGATGCACTCCTCAAGCAAGGAATGTTGGTGTTCGGTCTGCCGTCACCAAATGCACCAATGAATATCGAAACAGACCTTAGTAGCGTGGCTGAGCTTGTCGATTTCATGTTTGAGAAAGCAATCAAAGCTATTGGTGGCATGAAGCTGAAACCGGACACCTCTGACAAGGGTCGAAACGCAATATGGTTTTCGCCGTCGAAGAATTACGAAACTTCTCTTCGTCTAAGGTTTACCGTGACATTGGATCTGATATCTCTCTGGCTGGAAAAAGCTGTACCAAATATCAAGATTCAAGAAATCAGCGTCATTGCAAAGAAGACGGTATCCAAGAAAGCAAAAGAATCAAGTAATTATCAGTATGTTTTGAGGTTTGCAACTTGTGGGCGAGGAGACAGCCGGATGAGGTGGTTGTGCTCTTACCCCGTTAAGCAAGCAGTGCCAAGCAACAGAGGATGCCGTTGTGTTCTTGATCTTGTGTGATATAAGTAGCTAATAAGGTAGCTATGGTTTCAATGTTGTGTCTTGTGACCAGTTGCCACGAAGCTCCTGCCGCTCAAGGTGACAAAGCTGACGAAGAAGCCAATCAAGACAATTGACAGAGCCCGTATGTATTTGAGGTAACGATCGAGAGAGAGACTTCGAAGAGAGACTCGACGTGCCGAGAACAGTCAGCTATGAGGTGGTTGTGCCCTCGAAGATCGGAGCTGGCAGACAAGTTAACCACTGGTTTTCGAGCTAGGAGAGTGAGTATACTCACCACGGTGTGCTCGACGATCAAGGCTTGGCATTGAGGGTCTTACAGGCAGTGCCATCGGGCCACTACCATGCCCATCCGCATTCCGGCTACTTTCCCATCAGTCCAAGGACACTGCTCTTGGCAGCTTCACATCTCTTGGCAAGACCAGGGCCATATTCCTCGAAGAAAACGTATGTCCCGGCCAAGAATGAGATTGTCGAGACGTGGAACTGGAAGCGTTCACGCAGTTCCTTGGAGCGACTGATGGTATGGTAGGAGCGGGAAATGTTGAAACCCCGCATTGTAGTGAAGAAAAGAATGCTGTATCCAAGAAGATATGCTGATAAATATTGATATATCGCAACACCAAAAATTGGGGTAAGGAGAGAAGAAGAGAAAAGAGAGAAGCCGGGTATATATACCATTCTGTTTTATTGATTGTACCTTCTCATCAAATCTAAGGTTTTTGTAGAGGGCAGGAACATCTGCAATTATTTAAGAACTATCTGATATGGAAGGTACAAAACAAGTTAACAGTTAACTCCGACTATGCGGATTCTCTCTGCTGTCACGAATCTCGGTGGTCCCAATTACCGATACCAAATTGATCGAGTTCGACTTGAAGAACCACTGCAGTGATGGTCGCAACAGTTTCTGGACGGACTTTCGAGAGAGATTATTCCCCAGCTCCTTTAAGATCGACCTCCCCATTTGTATCGCCGGGTGACTTGTCCTGTGGCCCCTCTCTTAATACCAAATACCAGAAAAGGACAAAGGGGAAAACGCAAGCGATCGAACATTCGCATCCTTGGTTATGCTTAAATCTGGAAGAGTTTGACAGCTGCTTTCCTTGGTCCTTTCTTAAGCTGGCTTTGGCTTTCTTGCGCAACCCACGCGCTTGCACTTCTGGGTATCGTGCTTTCACCGGAGGTAATCTCAAGCGGTGAGAGGGAAGACTGGTGAGAGGAGAGAAGTGACGAAGGGGGAAGCTGAAGCTGCGAATGGAAGACGCAGTACAGCCTTTGATAGAGCGCTGTAGGATTGAAGATCGTAGCATATTTAATCGCAAGATGAGGGCGGATTTTTTCGATAAACAATAGATAATAGATGACGTATAAAAGATAACGGGGGGTGAATGATTGCGGTAGAGAAATGAAATAGATAGTCTTCGGGAAGTGACTCAATAATGACGTGTAGTAGCTGAACTTTCAGCTACTACATAATACGAGGGATCTAGCTCTTGGCGAGAATCCGGTCGAAATGCGAATTACAGAATACCAAGATAGAGAGAGAGAGGTGGGACAAAAATATCATCGGGCCCAGAAAATCAAAAGTATGGTAGCGGGATTCGAACGCCGCTGTATATAGATTCAAACCCAAGGATTATAAAAAATGCAAGCAATCAAGGAAAAGGGGGTGATTTTTGTGATTAAATACGAAGAGGAAAAGAAACGGTCCCTCTAAATCTATGCAGAGGGACCGATCGTCCCTTGTTGGAGGATGCTTGTTGGTGGGAGTTGCAGCTGGTTCTCCCTATGGCGGAACTGGTCGGGGGCAGATGGCGAGAAAGAGGAAGGTGTAGAAAAACGACTCAAGATCATGGCGATAGGTGTGCGGGTTGTTAGGGAGATAAGCCTGAAGTACGCCAATGGATTTGAAAGGTTGTGTTCCGATGGCTTCGAATTGTTTCCCTGGCCCCGCTGATAACTCCCTGGCGGAATCAAGATCGATAAGAACTCCTTTTGGATCTGGGGCTTCCCCTTGGCTATTATTTGATATGATAATGATATTACTAGGGCAGATACCTTAGTGGAGTATTCTGCTGTCCACGTAGAGAGAGCGATGGCTTTTGATTGTATTACATAACGCCTTCAGAAGCTCTGGGATAGTCTCGAATCTATAGAGTGATCGACCGAGTAGTGAAACGATTGTGCAACTGAGTATTTTGTTTTCGAAAGGTTTGTCCTTCCTCGAGTTGCCCGTACCCGTTGTCTCAATTGTGTAGTGAAAGGCACCTCCTACGCTATCGCCCATCGCAGCTTTCAGCTGGCCTGAATTGGATCCGTCGTCTTGTTTGCTGTTCTCTGCGTCGGCCTTGCCATCACCTCTACACAAGATGTGTTTGCCTAGGCCGTCATCTTTGATCAGCGTGCTTAACCCTAGCTCCGCATCACTCATCAACACATAGCCGACCAAGACGGTGAGGAAGCGACACAGACTTTCCGAGACGTTGAATACCTCGCAGCTGTACATACCCGATCGGTCAAATACCCAGAGCTCCACCATACCTCCACACATGTAGAAGCCATGAAGAAACAGACGGGTTGGTTGGCATGCGAACTCTGCTCGAGCGTGTCCACAGCGCTGTAAAAGTCCAGCTTGGTGCATGTTGGACTCATCTTGGCAAAACTTTCCAACAACTAGAACATCAGTTCAACTAGGCTCTCTCTTGCTATCGTTGATCCGTGACAACTCGTGCGCTTGTGGCGTCGTTTGGCGACTATGCTTAGTAAAGATTGGTTGCGAGCCGACCGCGGTTGCTTGCCGCCGCCGCAGGGACTGTTGTTAACCCTAAGATATGGTTCCCTCTATCTGATATTGACATATCGGAAGATCAACAAGCTTGTTACTTGATATACAGGGCAACAACTTTAGTCCCGATTCGATCTAGTCACATGTTTTTTTACCTCATCAATCCAACAGTCCAAACATTCGCCCCGCAAGCATTATGGTCACATGATAGTCGGCTCAGCGCCGGAAAACATTTTGATGACCGGACCCACTATTGATCTGACTTATCACCTTCAACCACGCCAAGACCGACTGACCAGCGCCCTACTGTGCTGTACAGTGAGCCGTCCCTTATCTTTCCCCTCACCCTGTTCTGCAGAATCCACACGCACTAATTTGTCTCCGTACTCGTACAGTATCTTACACGCGCAGCGTTTTATTGGTGCCCGCGTCTTCTCGAGGAAGAACAGCTACTGTATCCTGTGCTTCCCGCCCTGGAACGGGCCGATAACCGATAAGCCTTAGCGTGACATCCAACGCTATATATTTTGGTCAATTTCTCAAGCGGTTGTCAGCATTGACGGGAGTTTATGATGAGTTGGGAGTCGACCCTGCATGCGCTCACACTACCAAACTGCCATAACCTCTAGCTTCAAATGACTCAGGCGTACGAATGTAAATGACTCGCCACTAGTCAATTCACCAGCAAAGAATACCTCACGTGTACGCCACACGGTGAATCTGTCACGTCAAATGGGCTTTTCTTCACTCCATTTTACACCATTATTTCTCCACCCCGCCGGTATACCAGATATACGACTCTCTCTCATAGTGAGTCGAACTCTTCGACTCTTCGAATATGGCCAACTTGAAGTTCATTACTCCGTTCCTCGATGAACTAGACTATTGTTTGAGTATCGGGCAAGCTCCGTCTCAAGGTCTTGTCTACGCCCTAGACAGCGATATTGTGATCAAGCTGCCTTTTCAATACATTATTCCAAACAACCTAGCTGATGACGCAATCTTTTATATAAATCATGGAGTTCGAAGCTTCGTTACAATGGAGAGAGAATTGGCAGTGTACGATGCGGCGGCTAACCGACGACACACCAATATTGCTCGGAGGTTAAAGGTAGTCTGGTCAGACTGTCTGTTTCTGGAACGCTTACAACCTTTGGAGCAAATGTGGGTTAATTCCGATGTGATGATACGTCATCGCTGGGTCAGAGAGCTTCTCGATGGTATTAGTTGGATGGAGGAGCTCGGTTTCACCCAAGGCAATATAGCCGACCGTAATCTTGCCGTCGACTCATCTAACCGTCTCAAACTATTCGACTTTGGCTCTGCTACAGCAAGCACCATTATAATTACGCAGCAGACGTGAAAAGAGACCACTCTGGTTTAGCTACATGTCTTCACTATATCCTCACTGGAGTTGACCTCTTCGCCAACGTGTACTCTGTGTAAGAAGTTCGGCAAATCGAGACTCAACTGCTAGATGGCCGTGGTACTGTTAGTACTGGTGCTGAGATCCTGACGGATATGATCCAATCTGGCTGGACCGGGCAAGCTGCGTCAACCAAATTCTCCCAGGTTAAGACACGTGGAGGCGATTATTGGTGTTGCCGGTCCGGAAACTACATCAAAAACTTCAGAGGAACACTATCAACGCTTAGAATCCCGTTGTGCAGATTGGCTAAAAAGGGCAACTCTTGATCAAAGGTGGATGAATCCTGATGACTACTGTGCAGCCTGCAGGGCTAAAGGATATGAAGTAGATATGGATATCTGGCGATGAGGCGGAGTTCTTGTCTGACGAATATGGTCGCAGGCCCACGATGTGCTGTGCTCCACTACAGCCACCACTGCCCCTCTGTGAACTAATTATATCGGTCGTTGGGCTGATATCCCGTCGTGCAGTGCAATATGAGAGCGTATATAAGCTCAAGTTTGTCCACTAATGCCGCTTCAGCTTTGCGCTGCCAAGTATAGTAATCCTTCCTCAGTATCATTCACAAAAGTCCCTTTACTAAAGACTATTCACCGTCGCCTGCTATCGCCACTCAAAGGCCATTCAGTGCAGCTCCCAATAGCTGCCTCGAATCAAATGTATCCTTCGTTATGTCTCCATCTGCGGGAGAGAACGCTGTCAAATTATGTCGTGATACTCTCATAATAGGCTCGGCGGAGTCCAAAAATGATCGTTTGAAGCTGGAAGTCGACGTCGACGTCGACGCATAGTCCAACAAAGGATTCGTGCTGATGGGAGCGCCGCCGGTGCCAGAAGCGAGTAAGGTGGACAGATATCGAGGACACCAAGGACACCAAGGACACCGAGAACACCGAGGACAACGTGGAAACTCCTTCTGGTTGTCCCCTTGACGTCTCGAATAAAGCGACCGCAGCAACCTCGTCTAGTAGTACGCAGGAGGGCGAAGAGATTCCTGTCCACGGATGCTTTACACTAAAGACTATTGGATCGAAAGTATTGTACTGTCTTACATTTTCTCAAGAATTGTCGGACCATTCCATAGGTAGCTCAACTGAGGAGTCTTCTCTCGACCCAGATTCTTAGTCCGAGCCCATTAAGTCACTCATTAGCTGTGATAGCGACCTTCTAATACCCAACACCGAACAGATCAATAGCACTTTCCTCAAGGGCTATACCTTGTGGCGCACTTATATTGCTAGTGCTGATTTGCTACCACCTGGCCATATGCCAGCCGCGAGTTTGGAAGCCTATAACTTCATGTCCGGTGCTGCCCCTCCCCCAAGAAGGGCCAATGAAGAGCTCTGGAACCCAGAGCATGCTTACGGCGTTACGCAGTCTTTCTCTCTCGGCAACCAACCCTACAATCCGCGGCTATCTCGGCCAGAAAGTGATCGAGGGGAAGGACTGTCGTCTAGTCACTGGGATCCAATTTGGATACCCGTATCTGAACTGTTAGAAGACGAAAGCCTGGCCGGCCTTGGAAGCAGAAGTGAGGAAGCATATTTGGGATGCACCCATCTTGGTACTGTAGAGGCGAAGCGTCCTAGCAAAGGGAGGAGATAGGCGATATACTGTAAGAAAATGCGGAACTTACTTTCGGAAGCGGACAGGCCGTGTTATCAAGTGAATATAGTTAATGTATTTTTATCTCATAAGAACATATAAGGGAAAAGAATAATGTCTCACGGCAAACAATTGCTATATGCCCAATATCATAAGGCTTGCAGATGTATGCAAACAATAAAAAGGAAATAGATTACTAACTTTATAGTTTCCTAGTTAGTAATAATATAATATACTATAATAGTAAGATATGTTCCGGCCTATTCGCTAACTACACCCGCACTTATCCTCAAAAGTGTATTCCAAGGGACTATGCACTCTTGTTGTACAAGATTGCTTCGTTTTAAAAGTAATTCATTATATGAATAGAAATAATTTAAATACTAAAATCTCGCATAGTTTTGATTAATTACAATTTAATTATAAAATTAGTCTTTGAATAATCTGATATTTTTTGCATACTAGTTCAACACGATCTCTTTGCCTATCGAAGGCATGAGAAGCTCCTCAATACTTATTAATATTGACCTCTTTTCCTCTTGATTTATATTTGGAAGCCGAAGCACTATGTGATCTGTGCTAATTTCATCGCCTCCTCAATAATTTTCACAATCCTAACACGATTGACTAATCCTAATGGCGTGATATCCTTCAGTTTGGACTCCTTATCTCTACTGATCCCTTTCCAGAACTCTAAATGCCGACGTCCCAGATCAGCTGCTAAGAACCTGGATATGGCATCTTTCAGCGCCAGTTCGACGAATGGCTCTTGTAATATATTCCGAGTCAATGTTCTCCAATCCCAACACATACCGTCCGCAACTGCGGCGTCCTTTTCCTGGCAAGCTGTACTGTCGAGATCCCAAAGGAAAGGAACTAGATTGCGAGACACAAGCTGGTCTCGCCAAAACGCTTGGCTGAGGGAAATGCGTTGAGAGAGAGCTCGACTCGTGCGATGAAGACGAAGGATTGAACGAAGAGAAAGGTGCGAAGTAATCCTATCAAGCAGTTCAACCAGAAGGGCGTCAAGTCCTGCGCACGAGCTCTCCTTCAATGAAGCCTGAGTTGATGCCGCTGACACTACTTGGTGACTCTCTGGAATCGGAATTGCATCAAGGTTGGAAAGTAGATACTCGGTCAGATCTGGTATGTTGAATGGGTCAGCAACGAGGAATTCCCATCCACGCTCCATCGTCCAGCCGTCGAACCAGAACCTTCGAGCCCCATAGTACCCGTGCTTCCACTCTACTCCTTTTCCGACTATGCCATCAGGATCTTCTCTGATGAGGGGACGCAGGCAATCCAGAACTCGGTAGAAGTTCTGGATATTTTGCAGACTGGAAACTCGTTCATTAGGTGGTGCACACACTTTTCGGGCCACGACAAAGTCGACAAGCGAGAGACATTTGATATGAATGGGGAAAAATGAGTTTGGCTCTGTGATATCTGGATAATGACCGTCGCTGTCGAAGTCTGGCCTGCAATTTCGTATGTCGACTATTTCCCCTGTGACGGTAGTGAAGCAAGCCCGGCCCCAGTCATGCCCGGCTGGCATGTATCCACTGTTTACACTGACGCCGGATCATCAGTAGGTATCCGAAGATGATGGTTTCCATATATCTGCTTACTCGAAAGATGCGTCGTTGACAGCACAAAATCCGCTCTGAGTCCACTGGGCTTTCTCTCAGCTTGAATTCCCTTAGCAGACGGGCGCGGATTCGTTCACTGACCTTGACCTGCCATTCTGGTAAGGTTTCTTTGTCGTATAACTGGGCTATCTCCTCGTCGTCAAGGTCGAACGTCTCTGGATAATAAATGCCGCCAACATTTAAGCCACAGGCGCAACAATAAACCATTTCTGGTTGAGAAATGGCAGTCAAATTGTTAGACAATTCAGAGAACTCAATGAATTTTTCGGCAAAAATTGCGGATCTCACTGTCGATGGTTTAACTTGGGGGGGCGAAGACGAAGAACATGTGGCGGCCTAGAGGGGGCGCAAAAAGGTGGCCCTAATCGGCTCGTGCGTAACCACCAAGAAATCATAGTCTATTTGCATCAAAACAACCACAATCATGACTCGAGAACGCTCCCAAAAAGCTATCAAAAAGCGCAACCGATATTGGACACCTCCGCCAGAGCTAGTCAATTATATTGGGCACGCAGAGACCCCGCAGCGATCGACCATTTTCGGGATACGGGCCTTTGCGCAGCTCAAAGGGATCACAGCGACTACCGATGAGATACGTCAAGTCTCCGGCGTTCCACGACGAATCCAGAGTCGAATCCTAGAGTCAAAACAGCTTCGAACGCGTCATAACCAAACTCATTCCTCTTTCCAGATACAAATCATAAACCAAAATCAAAAACCCAGTTCGCCTGCATGCCAGACGCCTGCTCGGGCCCTTCAATCGTCACAACCTCCGACGACGGCTTAGTCTGCACCCTGAAGCCCTGCTCTACCGACCCTGACTGCGTCCCCGGCGGTCCAATTACTCCTGAAGCCGCCTGTCTCCTTGTCGAAGACGGTATCAAATTCCCTCTCTGGTTCGATGTCACTATCGTAACTAATAAGTTCATTACCGATAATGGAGCCTCCCTTAAATCCCAAGAAAAAGGCTGTGGCGATTTGTTGAGTTGGAGTTCGAAGAGTATAGATGCACAGAGTAGTGATGGAAAGTGGACAGCTAGTTTGGAGTTTACTTTTACACTGCCGTTGACGATAAAAGCGGGGTGTGTTGAGAGGGCGATTGCTAGTGTTAATGAGGAGAGTGATTGGGTTTGGTAGTGTGGAAGCGTAAGAGTGCGCCAGAGGCAGATGAGCCAGAGACAGAGCCACAGCAGAATTGACAGGAAGCGCAACTTGCATTATCTAAATCAGATGTTTGCTTCCTGATTCCTGATCTGCCGTCGATAGATTTTTAGCAAAGGTAAACAGTAAACACTGTTATCGTTATCGTTATCGTTATCTTATTGCCGGTTCCTGTGGGGCGAGGGACAGCATTCCATAGCCGGGCCGGGCCGGGCCGGGTGCTCGGATCCGACCATGGATTAATCCTGTGCTAAGGCTGCATTGCATCACTTGCGCAGTTGGCCCAAGCGGGAGTTCTCTAGTAAGAATAAAAAGTGATATGAATCTGCATCTGTCGTGGGAAGAAATTACGGGAAGGGAATGGAATGGAATGGCGACCTTTCGCTGGTACTCTTTAACGCGAATAACAGCTAAGAACACCTGGTCTTAAGCGCCGCCAGATTTTCGCGATATCCGCAGCTGAGGCTGAGCTTCCAACAAGAAGCCACACCACCTCCCGGCTTCTCATTCAGAATATATAACTTATAATTTAAACGACTATGAACAATAGTCCAGTGAATCTATTGGCACTCGGTACATTCTCTACGCCCTTTGCGAAGATCTATACCGACTGTCTAATCTGCAGATGGAGGCGGCATTCGTGGAGTCTCGGAGCTCCTCATACTCGACGAGATCATGTTGAGGCTCCGGCACGACCTCGCGCTGACGAAACTACCACGGCCTTGCCAATACTTTCACCTCATCGGAGGCACAAGCACAAGAACAGGAGGGTAGGCTTTCTCCTAGAGTCATAATGCCAGTGCTGACTTCTGCCAGGCTAGTTGCAATAATGTTGGGACGACTAAGGATAGACACAAGAGAAGCATTGGAACAATACAATACTGTTGCAGGCAATATTTTCTCGAAGAAGAACAAGAAGTGGAAAAATCAGGATAGTACTTTCAAGGCGTCGACGCTCGAGGCTGAAATGAAGCGTGTGGTTGCTCGCCCAGCAGGCGATGCTGAGCTAATGCCTCCTCAAGCTAGTGTCCTTGTGCATATACCAGGTTGAACTTCGTAAGTTGCACTAGTCGGTCTGATGTTATCGGGGATGGCAATGCTGGCAAAAGCTTTCGCCTATGTTCTCTATTCCTTGCAAAATTCATTTGGATTATGCGCTCAACTTGTTAAACATGACAGACGTGCGGAAGCAAATCTCTGCGGAAGGTCTCGTTTTCCTGTGTCGCCCAAGGGAGGGAGCAAGATAATAGCCCGAGAGAGTATAGTTGCTGTCATTTGACACCACACTGCTTGCTCGACCAGTGTCATCTTCGGCCTCTTCGTTGCCCATAGATGAACCAGCTGCATGCATCGAGTAACAATCACCCGAGTCGGAGCTTGTAGAAACTAGCGACATCTGAGAGAGTTCATAGGCCACGTTGAATGCGAATCTGCGACAGAACGTCTGGTTACATTAGCTGATAAGGTCAAGAACTCGTTAGGAGAATTGGAGGCCTTAGGATGTCTTTCGGCTAATAGTCAGTCGCTTGCTGTCATATGTACAAATTGTGTTAAGGTTTCTAACGAGCTGCACGAGCTCCTAAACGACCTCAAGGCAAGGGGAGGCGATGATCATCAACGCAAAACGAGGAAGAGTTTCAGGCAGGCGCTCAAATCTATTTCCGGGAAGAAGAAAATAGATGAGCTTACTGCGAAGCTTGCAGACTATAGAAAGGAACTGGATTCTCATCTGCTCGTGTCTATAGGGTATATCATTCACAAAGGGCGGGAACCGTGTTATCGTGAGTTCTTGACTTTTCCACAATGTGTATTCTTGCCTGCGAAATTCAATTTATATAGAGAAACACTCCTACTGATCTACATCCAGGTCTTACTTTCATTGGCACCGACCCTCATTACGAAAGATGCGGCGCAGCATCGTTGATGGTCCAATGGGGTCTGGAGCAATATAGGAAATCCAATTTCCCAGCTACCATGGAAGCTCGTTTCCTATATAAGAGAAGTGTCTTTATTCCTGTTAAGAAGTTATCTCTAGTATTAGAAGAAACATTAGGGAATCGTGGGCCAAATGTTTAGAAGGAGATTAGTTATCTTTTTCGACCTTAGTAATAATAACCTCTATCCCCTGCCCGGTGAGCGAGAACTAGCGTATCTCAAGGGTACCCCTGATTCAGTAAAATTATTTGTCAGAACGCAATTTGCTGTATTTTGGTAAGGTATTAGCTAATATCTAATACCTATTAGGTTAATTAGCTCAATTAGATACCTAGTAATACTATATAGTCCGCCGTACCATCTTGTAGAATTAAATCTCCCTCTCAACGCTCGACACCTCTTTCTCTTATTCTATCTCTCCAACCCTTCCTATACGTCTATTGCGGTTCCTACAAGGTTTTTGAACAGCGCCCAATCCCCAATGAAATTATCTCTTACTGTGTTGGCGATGTCCAGTATCTCCCACAGTTGTGCAGCAGATTTTGGTCGAATACCGATAGATGGCGAGACCTGGTTAACAAAGAGACCAAGAAGCGCGTCGAGGCGTCCCAGAAACCGGAGTACCAACCCCACGGTAGAGATAGGACCTTGGCTCCGTGGAGCGAAAAGCAGAATAGAACTTTAGATGAGTGGAATTATATCCCTCATCGTGACTACTCCAATGAAGACGACGATTGGGGCGACGGTCCGACCAGCTGTAGGGACATCATCGACGACTATGACTACGAGTACTACTATTCCGACTAAAGCTTTTTTGAACTAATACTAAAAGTTATTGATTATTGATGACCTTATCGATGACAGAATCTGTAAGGGTCGCAAGAGTGCTAATGGGAGCACGGTATCAATGCACCAGACTACGATGACCTAGCAAAGACGTTGAGAGCAGCTCAGATGATGACAACATGGCAAGACGGCGGCGTGCACAGCGACAAGAGGCAACCAAGATACATAACAAGGGCAGCACAACGATGGCGGGCGACGGCCATGGCAGGGCACAATAGGGGAAACATTGTAGAAAGAGCACAGCAGGGACATCAAAGGTTAGTACAACCCATTATCTCAGAAACCGACGCAGATTAACATTAACTCGATATAGCAACGAATCTCGAGGCCAGCACCCTGTCTGGATTAAACGGGAATAGACCGCTTGCAGCGAAGCCGGCCTTAATATTTTTTGGCGTGAACGCTATTTTCCTTGCGGGGCTATATAGAGAGGTGAAGTGCTCTTTGCCGATCTTATTTACACCTCCTTGCTCGAGTCGATCAACCTGGCAAATATATGCGATGCGTGGTTGCCTGAGGCAACTATATAGCTATTTGTATTCGCTAGGTATACACAAAATAACGGCACAAGGCAAAATAATATGAGATAGCAAACTGCTGTTAAATGTTATACCGAGACACCATGTCAAGAGTTCTCCTTTCAGGTCTTAGACTCCTATAAATCAGGCTTGTCTAGGGCCTCTTGTTGAACAAGCACGCTAAGTCACTGCCCTCAAACCATGTCCGATCCTTCTCCCACGCCTTCACGATGAAGTCGGTTCCAATACGGATCGCGTCCCGGATCTGCTTCGGAGGCTCCGTGAAAGGAGCTGTCGGGTCCCGTCTGATATACCAGCAGATCAAATGTACCCCTGCATGGATAGCAATCCGGAAAGCCATCTCATCACTCAAGGGGCTATAACCTGTAACAAAACCTTGAATAAGCCAGAGAGAGCTCTCAATATCCATAAAATGCTTCCGCTCATAGAGATCACCGATCATTTGACCGAGATCATACTCTCTGCGACCGAATTGGGCAAGCTCCCAGTCAATAATGAAGAGGTTTATTCCTTTTGGCTGCTGCTTCTCAAGCGATGGGGTGTTTGGAATCAGGACACTGAGTTCAAGCATTGTCAGGATCATCGTTGGTAATAAGAGAGAAGAGTAGAGCAGAAGAGAACTTACTTCCCAGACCAGAAGTCGCCGTGTATAATTCCCTAGTCCTCCCCTGCTTTTTCTTCGGTGGTATTCGCATATTCCGCAGTCGCCATGTCCCTAACCTCTTCCAAAGCCTTCCGATTGGATTCCCAAACCTCCGGGAATTTTTGAACGACATCTGTGAACGCTCCATAGCTAATCGCATATCTTATTTGTCGCATTGGCTTGCTGTCGACAATTACTCTTTGAAGATCAGCCTGCGCCGGCTCTGAAGCCCAAGAGTGAAAAGACCGAAGCCAGGCCCCCAGAGCGCGGCCTATGGCAGTTGAAATGGACTGGGGTAGGACACTCAAGCCTGTTGGGGAATCCAACACTGCTGTCATATTGATCGTGCCCGACAGATCTTCTAGAACCTGGGTATTTGTCTTCCGATCAAATAGGTATATATGTGGTGTTCTGAGGCAGAGGTTGTCTACTGTGGTGGATGGAAAAGTATCCAGGGCCTTGAGCATAGCCTCTTCAAAGAGCTGGTAGATATGTCATCCAACATCAGCATATTTCTATCAACAGAAATCCCAGGGAAGCACAGCGAAGAAAAAGAAAGAGGTAGCCTACACATCGTGAAACATCCAAGTGGAAGTTCCGGTTAACTGAAACGAATTCCCTGGAATGCTTGATGATAACGGCCTTCTTACCATCGTGCAATGGTTGAGCCAGGATCCCACGAAAGAGAAAATTGGCGGACCCGCCGCTGAGGAGTGACAACGACGAGCACGCATATTGAGTCTGCGATAGTTCCTTTGCGACCTCAATGCCGAACTGGTCTTTCTCGACTTGCTGGAGAGCCATTTTAGGTTGTTGTGATAGTCACGGTATCGAGATTCTGGAGCGAATGAAATAGAAAGAGTTGAAGCGGTGGGATCTGGTACCTTTATGCACCTTTACAACCACGTAATACGACTCACGTGCGGCGAAGCTTTTTCTTAAACTCCAGCCTTACCGCCGCGGAATCGTGGTACGCCTCGGGATAGTTAGGCAAATCGGATGCATCTCTTTTTACTAGGAGACGATGGCCCGGGTCCGTGCATCCCGCGATCCTTCTTCTCCGAGCTTCGGCATCTGTGGAGCGGGTGGATGCGTTAAAAGAAAAGTATGGGCAAAAGGATTGCTGCTGTGGCATTCAAACTAGCCATGAACAAGTTGCAGACACCCTCCAAGTGCGTATGCTGAACATTTTCTTTCAGCAGGAAGGAAGAGCTGTAAGACTCCATGCATTGGAACTTTGGGGGGAGAAATTCCATGCCGCCATCCTTACTGTAGCCTTGAGGAATTTGTATATAAATTATGATACCAGTCCGCCATTCAGTCGAGTTCACCCAACAGCTTTGAAATTCTACTTCATACCCTATCATCATAGCACCCTGAAAAGATTTACTCGTCGAAACTCATTCAAATCCCCCACAAATCTATCCTCTCAAGATGTATTTCGCAAAATCTCTGTTTTCCGCTATCATCATAGTGCACTGCGCCGTTTTTGCTGTTCCAGGTTAGTTGTGAATTTGGGCATTGATTCAAGTGCTAACTTCTACAGTTCCTGCGGGACCTGCCACCGAAGAAGTCGATGCCGGCCTCTTTACCTCTCTTGACGGAGTTTGGAATAGCTACGGCTATGACGAGGATAAGTGAAAGAATGGCAAAGGTCGTTTTGAGAGAACCAAGACAACCAAGGGGCTTGCTGTTGTAACTAGTGACTATTCCATCTTTATTTCACTGGTTCTGTTTTCTCAGCTGTTACTTGGAAGCACTGCTGGGTACGAGGCACTAGTCTAGAGGCTCAGGAAGGAGATATATGAATGCAATTGGTTCTCTCTGGGAAATACTGCCTACTATTTGCCTGAATGGCTCGTGAAACGTAGAGGCTCCGGTTTAGGATAATAGTCACTACCCCCATCACTCTTCAGCCCTGAATTTCGTTGGGCCAGACTGGCCGTATAGGTCGATGTAGTTTCAAGTTAGTGTGGGTTTGGTGCATTCTCTGAAAATGGAGGCGCTATTGTGGATTTGCCAAGACCCAGGCGGATTTGAGCCCAGCAGGATATGCAGCGGGTAAGCACGATGTTATTCGGCTTGAAATCTGGAAAGTATCCGGGTGGTTGCATCCGCACGTGCAGCAGCGCCGATGTCGGTTTTCGAGCCCTGACTTCATTGCCAGACGAAGCCCCCTAAAGCTCTGACAATCAAAGACGGAACTCTGCCGAACTTTCAAGCTTTTTTTGGGTTTTGTGTTTTCTCCTATGTATGGATAGATGGCAAGGATGATGGGAGGGAAGGAAGAGAAGCCAAAGAAAGGGGGACCCACCGATTTACACTGAAATAATAATGCTGATTATGCTGCTGTAGCTATTCAAGAGCCTTATTGCCCAGGGTCGTAATGTGCAAGGACCGAGTATTGTCGACTTGGTAAAGCCTTGGGTCCAGTTGCGCAAAGATTCCTAGCTGCTTCGCGCAGGCTAAGAGGTACGTTTTGAAGCAGTCCGAATCGAAAGAATCCGACCCAGAAGGCTCCAAATCCCTGTTGAGGAGTGAAGCAATCCAGTGTTTTGCTCTCTTCGCATTAACCACTCCTGGAGGTCTCCGGAATTCGATACTCCCGAAGCCACCCTCTGCACAGTTCCTGAAATTCCTGGCCTTGTATTTGTCCGGGCAGACGAAGTTGATGATTTCGTCCTGGCCAAGGTTCTCGATGTGGTCGCAAACGGCTTGGAATCCCTTGCTTCGCAGGTAGACGCTAGCTGGGACCGCATTGTCGACGTTTGACTTATATATACCGAGGACCTGGTCTTGTCGAGAAGGGGGTGCACATTGGAAAAAAAAAAAGACAGCGGGGGGGGGGGCCATGAAGATGCGGGGAAAAATGGAGTGTTCGGGTGGTAGCCAACCCCGGGTTGACCAGCTGTGTTTCGGGGGGGGGGTTTTTTTGGGGCTGGG
>JAPZPC010000315.1:0-19731 GCA_037952705.1 Haplographium delicatum
TATGAAATGGAGCCTTTTAGCCTACTACGCACTCCCACATGCCTCTACGTAGCGTGATCCACGTTCGTGTCGTTACAGTTACGCGATAGGGCAAATCCAGTGGCACGAAGAGGTGTAACAGTTGGAAGGATAACTGTATTTGATTACTCCTTATTGGTAACGATCACTATAACTGACAGGAGTCGCTGCAACTGATAACCACAATAATAACTGATAGCGACAACAGTAACTGACAGCAATCACTGCTAGTAAAGCTGATAATAGAAACTAATCCATACCCCGACGGCTTCACGACGGCGCCCCGCCTTATAAACCGCAGTCTGGAAACTTTGGCAAGACCTTTCCTTTATACCTATATTTCAGAGGGTAGTAATTTGGATCTAAAACGCTGCCGGTTATAGTATGTTTACACCTTCCCTTTTGGGAAGCAACTTTTATATACTTGCTACGCTCGCACAGATACAGGCCAACCCACCATAGACTTAGAATCAAATTTCTTATTTCACTGTACTGTAGATTGCTTTAGAGGAATTTAATTAGAAGTTTTTAGAAAGATTCATATATGTGCATATTTATTATTCAAGAAGAAAAAATTAAGACAAAACTCCAAACTCATTGCGCAAATTTGTTTGTAGAGAGAATTGCAAGGATAAGATCCTGCGGTCGGTCCGGGTAGTCCATCACTATAGTTCCATACCTAGCGAGCTCCACCTTTCCTAAGCCGGCCTTTCTGAAGTGCTCGACTAATCTTGAGTTGATAGCATCAAGTGGCCCCCTATAGTCTCTCCGTACATTAGCCATTATCATGGCACCTCCGAATTCTCTAAAGCCACTGGAGTAATTAATATACCAGTCAGTACCTAGACCGGCTTTGGCAAGTTCGAGATGCTGGCGAATCTTTGAGAATTTGGCATCATTTGGACTATCGATGTCTGATAGATTGTAGTTATCCTGGATCCAAACTTTGGCGGGTTGAGTGTTAGGGTTAGGAGGCATATCAATCGAACCCACGCCATTATCCGGCCAATTGGCCCAAGCATCTATACCTAAGGTGCCTTTGAATGGGTAGCGACGCACGAGCAGGATCTTCCCTTTCAAAGTAGCCACCGTTGGAATGGTTCCGTCTGTGAGCCAAAGACCAGCAGCCTCGGGCTTATCCATGAGCTTGTTGAATTCTTTTATGACCTCGAGACTGTATTTATTGTCGTCAATTGTAAGGCTGTATCCTTTCGTTTCAATGCTGATAGGAGTCTTGAATGAGTCGACCTTTATTTGGAGAATCAACCCTTCTGTTGGATTGTCCTTCAAGAACTTGTAGAATTTACTCAATACTTCGGAGGCTAAAACACGTCCGCCAGAACTGCCTAATACTATAGGACCATGACGACCAACAATTGAGAGCTGAGTGGTTTGAAGCGAATCGATAAACCGGCCAATCGCATCTTTAACGCCAAGCCGGATATCAAAGTAGCGGATGCCGGCTTTTAGTTGCTCTTCGATAGACAGACGTTGGCAGATAACTCCTGGTACCCAATCCGAACCTGTGGCCAGTGAATCGTGAGTTCCCGGTAAATTAACTTCAGAAATCTTTTTATTCTGATCCAGGTGCTGCATCCAAGAGGAGAGGCTCCCCCACCTTGTTGCAGGACGTTTCGCTAGCGCCAATTCTAGTCTGTTCCTTGACATCAACACAGACGCACAGTAGATATCATCGTTCCATAGCTTCAACACCGGTGAACAATGAGTAGCAAGATTGATCTGATAGTTTGGGTCTGACCCCCACTTGGCGCCGTCTTTGACATACACTTTCATGCCCATGTTTTGGTCGAATCGAAGAGCCAAGTAGATTGTGTTAATGACAGTGCAGACAGTGACGCCTATAGCTCTATCCAGTCCTAGCAATCCGGGTTCAAGGGTGCTCGACGGATTCCATTTCTGGCCGAGTTCCAGAGTAAACTCAAAGAGGGACGTTGAGACCTTTCCGGTCTCATTTGATGGTTCCAGCCCGATGAAATACAGCGTGCTACCTAGAACAAAGAGTGCTGGCTGGCCGATAATTTTCTGTGCCTTGCTAAGAACTTGAACGCCAGACCAGGACGTACCAGGATTCCAAGATGCCCAATACACAGGATCAGGGCCAGGGCTATTTCTCTTGGTGCTCACGCAGTATAGCTGGCCATTCGCTGCGGCCAGCAAATGACTATCGCCACCTATGGAGAGAGAGTTGGCCTCAGACCATACCAAATCCACATATCGGAAGTGAAGCAGCTGTCCCGGAGTCGACCTGTAGACGAGTTGGAGTTCTCCGTTGACATCTAACAATGCTGGTGAGCCAACAGCCTTTACTGTTTTTGCTTCCCGTGGAGTGCCGATTTCCAATCATGTTGAGGTACCAGATTCAACAGAATATTTTGCGATTTTGATGAATTGGGTAGTGGTGTCGACCCACCCCAACCACAGACCATTTTTATGTGCAGTAGCGGTTGGAGAATCCTGACTGAACATTTCAATATTCAGGGGGTTACTTATGGAAGCCCATGGTGCAGCCATTTTGTAAGAATCTGACAACGGAGTCAAGTAAGAAGGGACTTGCTTCCAATTTTGAATACAAGGCGCAGTCTAGCTCTGCAATTTGTTGAAAGAAGCCCAGCCTCTACTCATTATATATGGACTTCTCCGATTTCTGCTTGCCACGTACTGTACACAGGATGCAATAGATTAATCACTCGCATACATTCAGCTATGTTCAATCTTGCTAGATGTCCATAGAACAATCAGTCACATTGTGACGTTCTGAGCCGTGCATGCATTAAATAGAGAGCTGCGTAGAAAGCTGAAAAGAATCAGCTAGCCACTGAAATCTAGGCTAGGCTAAGCAGGACAATCACAATATATCTCCAAGCCTAAAAGCTGCTATATTAGCGTTTGGAACCTACACAAGGATGAGGCTTGAGCAGTTCCCTTATCTATTGCAAGAGAAGAAATAGGGCTAGCTGTACCCTGCGGGAATGCTATTTGAGTTTAATGCCGAAATTCTTAAGTAACTTACCAAAAAAAAAAAAGTCGGTAGTGGCGACCCAAATAGGGGGAATAACAGGTCAACCCTGCTTCAGTCCGCAAATAGATAGGTAATTTCGGCTTCCACACTATGCGCCCTTCTCGCACTTCGCTTGTGCAACTTTGGATTCGTGTTCCACACGCTACTTATTATTTAGCTACCGAGTCTAATAGTACTGTCCGTGGGCAAAAAAAGGATTATTGTTTTCATTTAGAATTGCTGCATATTGATAGCCAAGAGATACTGCCACGGCATCGTGACCTTTTCGATGGATGACTATTAAAGTTTTCAGTTGCCGGTCAATGCTAGATCAGATCCCGGGCACTAGCAATTTCGCTTATTCCTATGGCGACAGGCTGCCCTTGACGAATATCGTATTGAGCAAGGCATATGCCTAAGACGCAAAATTGGCATTTATTTTAGCCTTCGGTAGCATTGTAGAAGATAACAGTGTTCTGACTGCTTGTTCTAAATGCTGAACTGTAACTACTGGTCAGCAAAATATTAAAATTTCGTTGAACTACTAAAGAGCTGATCTGAAAGGTTAAGAACTTACGGATCTCGTCTGAGACCATGTCCACCTGTTACTGCCCACCTCTCTTTGGGCTGATGGTTGTGCTGATAGCAAAATGTTAGACCGAGACCAAGTCTGTTAATATCGGGGTCGATCTGATCATTGTTCCTAGTGTTAATGTTGATGATCCGTATTACGCTTAAGTACGAAAATAGAACCGCCGGTAAGCACTTGAAGTTGAACCTTTTGCAGGGAATAAACGCGGATCTCGACGACTTGAGCTGGATTGGTAGTGGTCTTGAATTTCTAATTTAACGCTCCAGAAGATTCTTAATTGGGCACCGTTCCCACTGTAGCCGATCAATTTCGGTCCATTATTGATAAGAATTCAAGCCGTACCTGCAGGTGTCTTCTGGGCGCTGATAGTCACCATGATCTTGCCTACAAAACAAAGAATCAGCGTGGTTAACAACACTCAGCTGATAAATTATTCCATCGTGTTCCATGATCAGTATCGTCTGTTCAACCTTCTAGCTAGACCGTGATGGTGTCACTCATAATACTCACCGCAATCCAAGAGCAAAACTTGCTCTGATGCATGGGCTCAATGTGTGTCTTGGAAGCTTAATGCATTTGCATTGTGACTTACCACTCAACAACTTGTTTGGTATTGTGTGTGTGGGAAATTACTGGGCCTAGAACTTTGTTTATTGGTCATAGATTGTGTTCCCATGGCTCAATTGCTCTGAGTTTATGCACCACTGTCCCAGTTTAGCTAGATTAAACTTGTCCACGACTACGAAACAGACCGCTTTATTGGAACAATGGGGAAATTCCTAGAATGTCACAGAAAAGATGTTATTTATTTCTCGGTCCTTCAGAATTCCATATGGCTCATCTCATCAGCCAATCTCATGGCCCTTCCCCCTTTTGCCGCTCTTGTATATACGCCATGATCACCTTGCATTGCAGCGCAAGCCACCACTTTCCCAGCCTAGCCACCTAAGCCACCCGATGCACCTCCATGTAGCGACATTATGCATGCTGCCCTTGATAGCAACAAAAAATCAAAGTTAGTGGCCAGGTGATGTATATGGCATTCAGCTTTCAGACACCAGTAGTTCGGTTGGAGTTCTGATCAGACGAGCAATGTTATGGCTAGGGCCTCAAGTAGCCACAGTCAACAACGCTAGGTACACTACACGTATTCTAGTCACTAGTCCTCTATCTTTTCTCTTCTACGAGACATTCCAATCCAATCAATTAGACATGCTTGACCCAATTCAGTTGAGTTCCAGCATTCTACTCTTTATAAGCAATTCTAGGTAGAAAATTGGGCTATTAGTAGCTCCTCCCAAAAAACACAAGAAAATCTGTAGAATCTATCCCAAACAACTTTACAGAAAATAAAAATTTTTGAAACTACTACCATGGCTGAACAAGAACATTTTCTCAGTGATGACTGGCATAGTCGAACGGTGTCTATTAGGAATGTTCGTAGCGGTACCGCAATTTATCTTAATGGAGGTAAGCAGTTTCAATTGGCTCAAATCCCATTCTCTGTTGACAGTATGGCAGGAAGTCGTCAAGATGGCACCAAAATCCAAGGATATGCCGCCAACGCAACACCAGATCAAATGTGGAAGATTGAAAAGGTTAATCCGGGCAGAACTTGGTCACCATGGACCTTGAAGAATATGGCCAGCGGAAGTAGATATATCTCTAAAGAAAAGTTCGATATTTGAAGACTTTTACTGACTGAAGTATCTAATAGCAGGCATAGACTTGGACTGTGGAAACGCCTTTAACGGCACCAATGTCCAGGGGTAGCAGCACATGAAAGACAATGAGAATCAACAGTGGTTCTTCATCACTACAAATGAGAGTCATAATGCCAGAGTCAGGTAAGTCAGATTTACAGGTAGCATCTAATTTGACTCTAATCAAATGCGTCTACAGGATCCAGAACAAGAGCTCTTATACTTATGTTGA
The DNA here is from genome assembly GCA_037952705.1 of Haplographium delicatum. Taxonomy (NCBI): domain Eukaryota; kingdom Fungi; phylum Ascomycota; class Leotiomycetes; order Helotiales; family Hyaloscyphaceae; genus Haplographium; species Haplographium delicatum. Next base: position 5,565 of record JAPZPC010000315.1, read on the forward strand.
TCTTGATTGTGGAAGCAGTGCGAACGGGTAAGCAAACACTGCTATCCTTATTAGATCAACGAAGCTGACCCTATACAACAGCACGAAGATCCAAGGATAGCTCCGGGAACAGAATACTAATCAGATTTTTGATCTGTTCCAAGTTGAAGTCACGACTCAAGTTGAAATCCTGAATCAAGCCACCAATGGGCCCTACATCGACTCTGACGATTCTGATTCTGATTAGACTAATATCTTTACTGAGTTAGCTTTGAGTAACGTAAGTCGTGGCGTAATCAGACGTATGGCGTAATCAGACGTTTTTGGTAAGAATACTATATATATATCTCAATTAATCAACATCTACTATAATACAATCCTCCGCTTCACTCTCAGACTCATCTATAGCTTCTTCTTTATTATCCTCTTCAATTTCAGCTTCTCGTACGACACCCTTGCCCTTTGATTTGCCCTTTTTAGCTGCTCGCTCCTTTGTCTCTTTTTTAGCCTCAATTACTCTATCTAACAAAACTTGTATAGATATATAAAAATGACTACTTAATACTAATCTTTTCCTACTCTTCTGGGTCGTACGTTTCTTGATTATCGAGCGCAAATTCTTTGCATTATGTTAGTGGATAGTATTTTGAGTATAAAGTCGCTTACTTCCGCTTGCTAATTTTTGGATATATCCACGGATTAGGGAAAGAAGTGTCGTACGATCTTGCAGAGTTAAAATAAGAAGCTCGTTTGCCTTGTGTAATATACTTATATTAGGAGGTAAGCTATTAACAAACACCTGGTCGAAAATATTAAATTCTAAAGGTATAGCAGGTACTTCTGGCTAACAAGGGGTATCTTGGTTAATTGTACAAAGTGCTCGGATTGGATTAAATAGGATTATTCCAGAACTACGCTACGCTGACTTAATATTCTAAGTTGTGCAAGCTTCTAAGCGTGCTAGCTTATATGCTTCTAGCTACTTAATCTTCTAAATTCGTACAAGCTAAGCCTGGCTAAGTAGTTAAAGTGCAGTAGTGAGTCGTTTTTTAAAGGGGCCGAAAATTAAGATATTTAGCGGCTAAAGGATATATAAGGTATATAGGGGTAAAATAAGAAACGTAATCTTGTTTTGAATACAATATATAATAAAATTCCTACTTATATAACTATTATAGCCGTCGCAGATAAGTAGTCGTTGTTCTCTATTAGCTTTTGTATAAGTTTGCGGATCAAAAACGCGTCGTAGCTACTCTAACCTATAGAGATTTAAAGTCTAGCCCTTTGAGTTTGCTAAGAAATACTACTTGTTTATTAAGTCGGACAGAATCTAGCCTTGCAATACGTTCTTGCCTTTAAATATCCTAAATATGTCTAATATAGAATTATTACTATAGATATATTCAAGGAAAGAAACCTACTCTTGTTGGCCAGGGTAAGCTTAGTATTTCGTACAAAGCATAGAATCGATTATAATCCGAGTTAAATCCATTGTCCTAATCGAAAAACCAGACTCGTCTATGTTGTAAGTGTTTTGTGGCTTAATATTCTGTGATTTTACGATTTCTTTGTACGCGACGAACTACGCGTCAATAACTGATTTTGTTGCCCCGTCTATTCGTACAGCTTTAATCCGCCTTCCAATTACAACTTTAAGGTAAAGATAGCGTTGTACAAATCGTGGGACCTAGTCTTGGCCAAGTAGGAGGTGGTTTCGTACAAGAAAAGAGGTATTAGGTAAAGTAGAAATCGCGTTACGTAAAGTGTAGTCGCGTTCTAACCGAATTTCCTCTGCCACTTCCTTTAACAATTAATGCCCTGGCGAATAGCTACTAATTGTTAAATGTTTAATCTACTTTAGAAGAATATTCTCTTGTTTGTACAAGAGTTTCTGCTAAGCATAGCGTGCTTGTATACGAGATTTGTGACCTTTAACGCGTCACGTAACAGTATCGCGATTTAATCCTAGGACTTTTGCAGCTTCGTACGATGATTTGTACTTGCCAGACTTGACTCCTTTTACTGCTTCAGCTAGTTAGGTATCTAGTTCAATAGCTTTAGCGCTTTTTCGACGAACCATGGTTAATTTATTAAGAAGTTAAGTAGGTAAGTGGGGTAAAAGCGTCTGATTACGCCATACGTCTGATTACGCCACGACTTACGTTACTGAAAGTCGTAATTTGAGTATTTCTTTGGATGCTTGCATTCACTACCAATGAATCCTTGTGGCAATTACCCCCCATGATGTGAGATTGCCGTGTCTCTTCTACGCCCATAGTACATTATGAGTGCTGTAGACGATAATTTGTGATGGGAGTCCAACTGTCCATGCCAGACAGGGCCGGGAACACCTGCCCATGAACAATCAATTTTACAGGCGCGCAAATCGCATTGATTCAAAGTTTTACTAAAGCAACGTGTAGTATGCACAGCTCCTGGTCAAATTCTAAATACCTGCTAACGAAGTGTGCGTAGATTGCACAATTGGTCATGCCCGAAGAATCTGTGAAACAATCGTTCATTGACTACTCCTACGACTAAGAACTAAAAAATCACTACATACTACCATACTAGGCCTAAAGCATCGAAATATCGAGTCCCTCAATAGTAGATTCAAACTTCTTCAAGGTCATTCCAGCTGAAGGATTTTCCAACTTCTGTAGACCGCTATCACCAAATTTAGCAAGTATGTCTTTCTTGATCCTAGCTTGAGCACTCTCATAGTACTCGTGACGGTTGAACACGTCATCATCAGCGCTCAAGAGTTGAAGAATAATATACAAGGATTTGTCTCTAGTTAAGGTATAATCAGTCTGACAGACAAACTCCTTGAGGCGCAAGAGATTCTTCCACAAGCGGTTCTCCACAGTCTGAGCAGTGGTGACTCGTTTGTACTCGTCATCGAATTGGTTTGAGATAACGTGAAGCTTCTGCTTAAGAGTACCAACTGCTGCGCTTGCGTTTCGATAGAAGATAGCTAAACGATATAACTCCCCGGCTTAGTTGACGGCGCGATTCTCTTTTTCTCTATTCTCGTCAACAAGTTTTAGGGCATAATCAACGTCGCGAGAAAGGCGATCTCTTGTTCCTCCTGTAAAGTCGAGGACTCCCAGGATCTGGTTTCCAGCATCCTGTAGACGATAGTCAGGTTCACTAAACAGATGTCGAGAGATAGAACCAAGCAGCTGTGAGCACTTACATTCAGACTGTCCCGTGCAGAATCGACTCTCTTGCGTAAATTTATTGCTTCGACACGAATGCGATTAACTTCATTGTCTTTGTCCCGTATGATCTGCTCAATATGTGGAACTGTGCCGTTGAGAGTAGCACAAACGCCCGTCAGCTCTTCTGTGAACTTCTCGGTGTCGTCTCCAAGAGCCATGCAGTCGCCAGCCCCAACTCCCAGCTCTTCAGCATTCTCCTTGGAGACATTACTCAAGTGCTAGAAAGCTTGAGCAGACAGCTCCTGAGAGTTCACGATATCTGTATTGCTACGGGAGAGGACTTTCTTGCCATCATCGATGGCAAGGAGAGCTCCAACGACCGCTTCGAGTTTGTCATAGGCTTCGCGTGCTGCAGTGTCGATTTGGTCTTTATTCTCTTTTTCGAGTTTGCTAATAGTGTCTCTCTTCTCGTCGAGTTCATGAATGCGAGAGTCGACACGACTCTCCAAGGCCTCCACTTGGCGTTCGACTTGCCCTGAGTTGATCAACGTTTATTGCAAAAACAATAGTAGTGTTGATGTCAACATACTAGTTCTTCCATTAAGGTCAATTGCCCAGTTGACAGATTCTTCACTCATGTTCTAAATGGTGTTTGTGTCTGCGTTTGAGTTTAACGATTTTAGCTAGGAATGTGACCGAACTGAAGGTTCGGATACAGAGCAATCTGTGCACTTCCAAGACAACTGAATGTGCGCATATTGTGGAATATAGTCTAAACCTAAAAGATCAACACCGCTTCTTTAGGGTTATCAGCGCTTTGGTAAGTCTAGACCCTATAGATCTTCGAATTTATCCCTTCAGCTGCAATCAACGCATCCTCATCACATTAATGTCTCAGTTCAGCTTCTTTTCTTGTATGTGGCTATATCACAGACATCTGTTGTTTCAGCCCAGCAGAGCCCAGGAGAGCTGAATGGAATATGATACTGTCTGTGAAGCGTATTTGCCTTTGGAATAGTATGCTGGTGGTGTTATTCAGGTGGTGAACCAAAGGGGACAGCTCAAAAACGTCTAGAATCAGATTATGATCTACGCACCCTATGTGTAATAGGCATATAAATGTGCCTTCTCTCAACTATAGTTTAAAAGCTTTATACAAGCTCCTATCAATCACTTCTTCAATTGCCACTCAGTCACTCTTATCAATTTAATCCATCTATATCTTCGAGTCGTGCAAGATGTCCATAGCTGAAGCCAACCAAGAAATTGCTAAAGTCCAGCAACAGCAATTGCAAGCTGACTATGGTAGCAAGGCATCCAATCAGTTTGTTGACGAACTCAAGCGTTCGGCTCTGTTCCAATCCAACTAGGGTGAACTCTTGTCCGCTGCTCCAACTGCTCTCTCTTTGATAGGAAACTGTTAGATCGCAGCTTCACATCCAAAGGCTGATTCTATCTCTCTTGCTGAATCTATGCCATCGGGCGGTTTCAAGTATCTCACCAACAGAAAGAACCCTACATTGAAGTCTTGTCTTGTGGACAGTTAGTGAACAAAATCTTCTTCCATAACTCGGTGGTCCTGACCGACATTAGTCTGCAACAATGGTGGAAGAGAGGCTTTCACTCTTGCTAGTCGCAACATGGATGCTCTTCAGATCCGCAGTCAACGTATTGTTGCAGAACGAGTAGGCCTCACAAGTACAATAATGCCTGGCAAGTACTAATTTGGACTAGATTGACCTCGTGTTCAAACTCCTCGGACCATGCACCAAAGGCCCTAATGAGCTCGAAGACTTCCGTGATGCACTTGAAGCATTTGCCAAAGAAGCCAGAGACTGTGCAAAGCTTGCCACGGAGACCAGAGAATCCTTCACCAAATAGGGAAAGATGGTTGGTGAACTTCACTCGTGTACGGAAGCCCAAATAGGAACAACTTCCATCAAAAGAGACGCTGCGCAGATTGATGAGTCTGTGGCACAGGTTGAGAAGAAGTTTGCCACACAAGCTTCAGCAGATACCAAGGCTCAAGTTACAAGAGCCGCAGAATCACTAAAAAAGTTGAAGAGCGTCTTGACAAGGCCATTGACAAGGTTCCTGGACCCTTTGCAAGTTGTTTAACAAGCATCGTCTCCAGTTATACTCAAGCACTTCCACACACTGTTGCTGGTGTACTCCCAGCAGTTCTTAGTGCTGCTAATCCTATGGCCGGTATTGGCATGGCGCTCGGTGGTGCTCTGAAACCTCCGGCCAATGGTCAAGCTCCGGCTCAAAACGGTACTCAAAACGGTGCTCAAACCGGTGCGCCTACTTCTGGACAAGCTGCTCCATCAGCCATTACTAGCGATCCAGCATATACAGTTGCAGCCGAGTTTCGACCGCTCGTCACTACCTTCTACGACTTCCTTGGTGGTGAAAGCAACAAGCCAGATTGGTCAAAATTTGCCGAACCAAAGAAAACTGAAGGAGACGACAAAGGAAGCCAGTCAGGCACATCCTACTTCTTGGGTACCATCAAAGAATACAGGGCGAATCTTGACCCCACCGGCACCGAGCCAAATTATTAAGCTTCAGACTGCCTTCGAGAAACTGACCAAGGTACCTATTGCCAGTTGTGGCCACGTCTAGTCAAGTCGATGGCTAACCTTGATCTAGCTCACTCTTGATATTCAAGCTTATTTGAAGTCGCAAAATGATCTCAATGCTGCAGAACTAGACGCTGAGAAACTGGCTGGCTGGAAGAAGGATGCCAAACAGGCAAGAGATGACACTATTGCTCTTGCAACAGTAACAAAGGCTCTTGGAGGTGGCAGCGTACCAAATTTGTTTAGTAACATCAAGATTGATGTACCAAAGACAGACACAGCTGCTCGTAAGTGCTTATAATTACTTCAAGGAGCCAAAAGCAGATTGACTGACCTCTTAGTAGAAACTGCACAAATGAACACGGCAGCTCAAGGTGTCCAGATGGCACAACAAGCCGCGGATAACGCACAGTCAAACTACGATGCAGCAATTGCCAAACAAGAAAAGACTGCTGCTGCCATGGCCGAGATTGAGCAGAAGCTCAAACGACTCCAAGAAGAAGGTCAAACTCGAGCAGATCAAGTCAGTTCTGCGTGACTGTATCTCTGTCCTTGTCGACCTTTCTATCCAGATCGGTAAACTTGAGCAATTCTTTATTATGCTCACCACAGTTATCGACAACATTGTCCTTGTGCGCTGCGACACCTTCAAAGAAGAAATGGACAAAGGCGCCCGCCGCGCATTGGCTAATGGTCTCCTTAGGTTTAGCGATCAAGCTAAGCAAACCATCTATACTGCCACCCTACAGGTTAAGGCATACTTCTCCCTTCTGCAGGATATCTCTGCTATGTATACTCGCATTCACCGCGGATACATCATCGGTGGCGTAGACCTCTGCGCTGAACTATCCAAGTTCGCAGCAACTCATGAACCCATGGGCGAGGTCCAACAGCGCCTCACACAATTCACACAGAACTCTTCCAAGGAAGTCAACGAAATTGTTAAAGTTGAGCAAGACGAGATGCTCAATGGTTTGCGTGACCGTGCTCGACGAGCAGCAGAGACTAATAACCTACTCGAGGCTGCTATAGCCGAGAAAGGTGTCAAGGTTGATACCAGTGCTAAGCAGGCGATTCAAGCTGGCGGCGAGTCTGGTAAGCTGGAGGCTAAGGCCATTCTTGATGCTAGCCCTAGTGCCACTGCCTCGGTAGATATTGATGCTAGCAAAAATTGAGGATATGTGAGCTGCCAGCTGGATATATGTGGTCAGCGACGTAATTAGTTGAACGATGAATATTGCGACGAATATTTCAGATATTGAAGCCATGCGTTTCTCTTGTCTCTACTGGGTTTACTTGAAAACTGTAATCACTCGTCTATCCTTGAACACTGCTTAGGTTTGCTAGCTCGATTTGTCTTAATGCTCCCTTCTCCCTACTTCTCCTATACCTTTGCCACTTGGTACCCTGAGAGGGGAGTTCTAATACATATACCACATAGGGTACATACATAATTTGGACTAAGTCAGCAAGTCCAAACTGACCACCCACCAAAATGCGCGCATCGTACTTTGCATTCAACTACACTACAATCGCAGGCAAAAGTGATGCCACGCCAGACCTCTTTACATAGTGTGGTGGTGCAGGGCGGTATCAAAATAGGTTTTCCGCGCAGGTCCCGTTCTGGCACGTGGTATATTTTTCTCGCTGCCTTCATATTTAAGAGCGGCTGTAGATTAATAGAATAGAACAAGAACTCTTTTCCCTTTTTTCCCACCGCCTGTTATTGTGCCTATTGCTACTGCAATGACTTTCGCTCCTTCAAAGATAGTTCCATTGAGCGGAGATGCAAGCCCACCACTCGTAGCGACATAAAGAGTGTCCTCAAATCCAGATCCCCTCCCAAATCGAACCGACGTAGGTCCTGCGACTGTTAATTGGTTTGAGGCACCGAAGACAACAGTTGCGCTGTTATATTTCGCTTTTATTACACTAAGCTCCTATAAAGAGTCCAAAGCCACCCACGCGTCACCTTCTTCATCAAAGACAAGATGAACGTCACATTCCTCACAAGAACCTCCGTCGCCCCTAATGCACTCCTATTATAGTCAACCTTGATCCGGCAGGATATATTTTGCTCGCTATTTGCCCAATAAAAATAATGGTTATTTACTCGAATAGGATCCTTTTTCTGTAATCTTTAAATTTGGCTCTAAATAACTTCAACTACAAGCTCTAGGTTTTCCACAACATGCCAGGGCTACACTACCTGAAGCCCCTGATACAAATACAGCTTCTCTTATACGGATATAATATTTTTGTCCGTTTCGCGTTAATAAAGTTATATTGTTTTCTACACTGCCCTTTTGTGTCCTATTTTGTGTCTAACCCTAACCCTTTCTTGGTGCACTAACCTTGATATAGATGCCATTTTGATTCAAAAAGGTGGCCGCCTAATGTAGAGGTGATGAATGGCATCAAAGGAACCCCAGCATCAAGCGGCCCGTTTCGATAAAGTTATTAAGTACATTTTAATTAGAAATCAAGCCTATTCCGATAAAACTATAATTCTTAAACGGGTGGAATGCCGTTACCAAGTCCCTTCCTAACTGATATTGCGAACGCGACAACGTCTTCTTTACTATTGTAAAACCCGAAAGAGACTCGTACACCGTGTCGGAGATGTGAGATATATATAGAATCTTTTAAAAAGTGTTCCTTCCAACCTGGATGTAAGAGTTTGAGTACGTATATATGTGGGGCTCGTTTCGAGGCATCTTGACTACCCATGATCTCAATTCCGAGTTCCTTCATTTCCAGTACCAAACAACGCCCCAAAGCTCGTGTGTGTTTCTCAATCTCGCGTATACCAACCTTGCCTATGAACTTCATAACCGCGTTCAACGCAGAGAGAGAAATTAATGGTAGATTGAGATGGTTATAACATCTCGTCGATTGATAGTACGTTACATTTGGAGATGCGACGTAGTTACGAGGCATATTGCTGACGGCGCCAGCACCAACAATTGGTGGTATTTGTTTCAGTGTTGGTAGAGCCTCAGGATCGATATATAAGACGCCTAAGACAACAGTTAGCTATAGAATACCTTCGACGCTATTTGTAAGTACCTAGACCAGCTGGACACCCGAGGGATTTATGACAACTAAAAGCAACTGATGATGCACCCATATCCTCTATGTCTAATTCTGAGCAGCCGACTTGTTGAGTTGCATCGACTAAGACATGGATCCCTTGCGGGCGGAAATGAGCACAAATCCCTTTGACATCATTCATTTGGCCTGAGTGGTACATGATCGAGGAAATTCCAATCGCACGAGTGCGTTCGTCTACGTAAGGGGCGAATGTCCCTGCATTGGCGAAAGTTTCATCTTCTGTATTTATTATACGGACCTGCAAACCACTGGGAACAAGTGCAAGCCATCCATATGATTGGTTTGGGTGTTCGACGTCGAGAATAATAACGTTGTCTCCAGCAGTATATTCTAAAGACCGCTGGAAGAGGTTCAATCCTTCTGTTGTATCTCGAGTAAAGGCTATCGAATCAGCAGAGACATTTAAGAATTCTCCAACGAGGGTAAGTGTAGCTTCTGAATTTGCTTCCCACTGAGGTTTGGGATGCGGGTTTTCCTGGGCTTCTTGTAGGAAAACATTAATAGCCTCTCGAACCATGTTGCTCATAGGAGGGTGAAAAGATGCGTTCAGGTACAGTATGCCGGAGGAAACAACTGGTACCAGATCACGGTATTTGGCGATCTGATAGTCATCTGAGAAACAGAATTTGCTATCGGTAAAGTTGCTGCTGTTATTTCCATTCCTTGCAATTTTTGGCAAGATGGAACCCATTTCAAATGATTATATTAGTGTACAGCAGATGCGAACGGAGAGCACCAATTCGGTCTTCAGGAGATTATCAAATTTGTCTGCTAGCTCAACAAAAGCTGAGGGCCATAGTAGACTTATAAGTTCCTGAAAATTTGTTACCACACCATAGAATCGTTAGTATTTAAATGAAATCCCTCCTTGATTATCCTATTATACCAAGCTACTCTGGAAGCGAGTGACAAAACGATCTGCGCACTCTACGAGAACCCCGGCTGAGAGCGCAAGCTCACACTCTAGATCACCAGTAATTTTAAATAAAAATTTACACAATTATCCACTAAAATCAATTTCTATTACTTCACAGAAGCTTGAGGAGTTAACTGCGCTGTTTTGCTAAGAAATGGTCCAAAGTCAAGTTTGGTGTTCTTGAAGTGCGTAGACTATTTTGTTACCCCGCCTTCGCTCCTTGCAAGTGGAAAGATCTTTCCTATATAATCTAGGCGGAATTAGTCAATTAGACTTCTTGTGGGTCTCTTCTCGGGCTCTCTAATCACGTGTGATCAAGCCACCGCCTTCGCTCCTTGCAGATGGAGAGATCCGTCCTATATAAGCTAGGCGAAATTAGTCAAACAGACTTGTAGATATCTTCTCGGGCTCTCTAATCACATGTGATCAAGCCACTTCCTTTCAATTCAAATATACTTCGTAGATAGGCTGACAACGCTTTTCCAAACTAGGAATCAAATCTCCGGTAGGGTTTAAGAATATTTCAGGCGCAAATCTTTAAAGTTACAAGTCCGGCATTATTCTCACGTTCTACTTAACTAAGTTAGCTAAGTTATAGAGATACCGCTTAGATAATCACACCAGAGCGGTCGGTTAGTTGCAAAACAGATTATTATTTTTTTACGTAGATTTACAATTTGGGACATCGTCCTTCAAGTAGCTTCATCAGATTTGGGCCAGGCTTTTGGATTATCATACATAAAAGAGCGTACAAACGTCTTTCACAGAAGAATCTGAAGAGGTAATATAACGGCTCGAAAACCCGTTATGGAAAGGCAGCATATGGAATAAAGGGCACGAAGGAAGACAACCGAACGGGACGAGTATCGCAATCACCCTGCCAAGGACGTTGAGATGCGTGCTGGATTCGCCAAAACATGAATAAACAGTCGATTTCCAGCCGATATGTGGTGATAGGTAATGAGAAGGCTTAAGAAATAGGTTCCATGACCGGCGGGTTAGACCTTAATATAGACATAGATTCTTCCTTTGCATATATGCAGCCGATCAGCCGTAATATGTCTGTCTTAATCTTTTTCTGTCTCAAAATTTACCTACTATTCATCAAGGAAGGATAAGGTACAGTGGACAAGCCTTGACCGGCGAGATAGGTCCCGGAATGGAATAGGTCCGATCTGGGATTCTTAGCGCCCAGCCGCGGTGATAAGACTTATACTAAATATTATTCTACTTGAGCTGCTTTGTATCAACCGGCAAGTTAAATCTCAAAAAGGGAATTGATCTTGCCTGCAAACATGGGGATAATTAGCCGCGATAAGGTTGATACACAAAAAGGAAATAGCATTGTCTAAACTCGTCAAGGAAATATTAGACAGCCTCGTATATTTCGCAGAATATTTTTCGGGCAGTCGTGTATTTTTCCCTTCGCCACGCCAAGCGGTTCCCGATCTACTAGCTAGCAGAGGGTGCTTATCAAGTCCTACTAACTTCTTAGTACTTGCCGATTTTTGGGAATACATTAATGGCTATCGTATCTAAATCTGGGCGAGCCATTATTTCTATGCTCGAAGGGCCACTCTCATAACCATCACTTGGTAGCCTCCAGTCACTTTTCTACATTGAATGAATCTGAAAATCACCAACACTGCCATGTCTCTAAAACTACCTTCAGATGTAGAGATGGCTCCTGTCAATATCGAAATAGAATCTGTCACCAAACCTTGCATTCAGATCGATGAATCAGCTGAGCTGTATGGGGATGTGAAAGTGGCAGAGTCGTATGGCTACGTCTCTCGGGGTAAGTACTTTCTATTTGTAGATATTCTGTCCATGTTCCTATTCTATGTAAGTAAGACTTTGCTCATTTTTCTATAGCCTGACATCACGACAAGTTCAGTTCATCGGTTTTGGCACTTCCATTGGAACAGCTCTTTTCCTTGGTATCGGGAGAGGATTAGCCGCTGCTAGTCCTCTCAGTTTGTTGTTGGGCTTCACTATCACAGGTGTCTCTGTGTTTGGAATGGTCAGCTCTCTGCTTATTGGGTATTGCAAAACTGAAAGCTGATCTGTTTATCTACAGATGCAATGTCTTGGAGAGATGACTACATGGCTGCCTGTGTCTGGTGCCACTCCTGTTTTTGCAAGCCGTTATGTTGATCCTGCGCTGGGTTTCGCGATTGGTTGGACTGCAAGTATATAAGAATGAACATCTTAGCACTATGCTAACTTCTTACAGGGCTGGTATACTTTCGCGGTTGCTACTTGTCTTGAAATTTCAGCTGCTGCTGTTGTAATACAGTACTGGAATATCAGTATAAACGTAAGTTATTGGGCTAATAGAGATCTACCGCTAAATGTCCTTTCAATTGACAACTGGGTAGACTGCCGTGTGGATTACGATCTTCATTCTTGCCATAGTTTTGCTTAATATCTTTGCCGTTTCAATCTATGGTGAAGCTGAATTCTGGTTCTCTAGCCTGAAGGTAATCACAATAACCGGGCTGATCATTCTAGCCCTTATTCTTGATCTGGGGGGTGGTCCAACCCACGACAGGATTGGATTTCGATATTGGAAAAACCCTGGAGCCATAAACACTTTTGTTGGAACAGGAATTACGGGACGTTTTACCGGCTTTTTCTTTTGTCTTGTCATCGCAGCTCTAAGTTATGGAGGGATAGAATCGGTTGTAGTGTCTGCAGGTGAAGCTCAAAATCCAAGAAAAACTCTGCCAAAGGTGATTCGCCGGCTATTTTGGCGTATTATTCTCTTCTACGTCCTCGGATCTCTCGCTATCGGAGTTCTCGTACCTTACAACAATAAAAACCTTCTTGAGGCGATAGCAATTGGAGCCCCCGGTGCCGCAAGCTCGCCATGGGTTGTTGCAATCAAAGCCGCTGGTATCCCTGTACTGCCATCAATAATTAACGCTATCATTTTGACTTCAGCGGCTTCAGCAGCAAACGCATTTCTCTTCAACGGCAGCCGCTATATAATGTCAATGGCCCAAAATCATCTCGCTCCAAGGATCTTTATGCGTTGTTCCAAGAAGTAAGACATCTTACAAAAACCTATGTAACGACTGAGCTGACTTTTTGTCAGTGGAATACCGTACTACAGTGTCGGTTTTACGGCGTTGTTCAGTAGTATCACATACCTCAGCTGTGCTGCTGGACCAGATGTTGTCTTCATCTGGCTTGCCAATTTTACCAGTTTCAGCATTGATGACCTGGTTAACGATTTGTATAACCTACTTGCGATTCTATGCTGCTCTGAAAAAGCAAGGAGTGAACAGAGACGATTTGCCTTTTAAAGGTGTGTTTCAACCTTATCTTGCGTGGGCCTGCGTAGTATTCTTTACTACTATTATCCTATTTAATGGTTTTTACGCTTTCAGTCCTTGGAATGCTCAAACATTCCTCTCCGCCTATCTTGGCATCCCGTAAGTACAATTTGCGCAATCCCACAAATTTGGTTTTACTAAAGTTTGCATTTTAGCATTTCTCTAAGCCTCTTTGTGTTCTGGAAGATTTTCAAAAAGACAAAGTTTGTTAAATCAGCTGACGCAGACATCTGGACTGGAAAATTTGCAATTGATAATGAAGTTTGGCCTGTTCATGTTCCAAGAAACTTCTTAGAAAAGGTTAGATGTTGACAAAGTTTTGCCTCTTTTCAATGATATTTTTTGCTAACATACATAAAAGATATGGATGTGGATCGCATAGATCTGATCTCTTCTCTTCTTGTAATAGAAAGCCTCGACGAAGCTTAAATACTCTTTTCGTGATGAATCAATAGGAAGATCTAAGAGTAAATGAAGGTTAAAGATATGGTTTATTTGCTACATATTTGTCGAGGTTTATGTTGTGTAGGGGACAATACTTGGATTGAACAAATTTTGTATTGAAAGATCTATTAACTGAATTAGAAGAATAGTTCCAATTTTAGCGATCTTATACCTAGTTCAACTCGATCACTTGGATTGCCAATCTGTACCATTGTTAAGCGTCTCCGATGAATTAGGTGACTATATCTTAGATTGACTCTTCTGCCAATGACAGGCTCGCCGATCAAGGGGATAAATCTGCTGTTATGCCTCTTATTAGGATCAACTAATAGGGACTGGGAATAGGGAGTCTACAATAACAATACAATAGTCTCAAAAATTATATATAGTATCAAATAAATAGTGTTTCCCATTAACGGTGAAACAACCAATCTTATAGATGCACCTATTCAACTGCTGCGTGTTTAAAGCCTCATGTGTAACATTTTTCCATCCCCTGCACAGGGAACTTGCAAGTCCGTGCATCTCCATTCGGATCCGCGGCCGGGGTGGGGGGGCGGGGGGGGGCGGCGGGGGGGGGGGGGGGGGGGGGGGGTGGTGGGGGGTGGGGGGTGGTGGGGGGGGGGG
>JAPZPC010000316.1:2426-18510 GCA_037952705.1 Haplographium delicatum
CCAGCTCTATGGATTCACTTGCAACTAGCCCTTCTACAACGAGTTCACTTGCGGCGAGTTCTTCTACCACAAGTGCTGCGTTATCCAGCTTATCTACTACACTTACAGCGCTTCCCAGTTTGTCGAGTCCAGATCCCAGCTCTATGGATTCACTTGCAACTAGCCCTTCTACAACGAGTTCACTTGCGGCGAGTTCTTCTACCACAAGTGCTACGTTATCCAGCTTTTCTACTACACTTACAGCGCTTCCCAGTTTGTTGAGTCTAGATCCCAGTTCTATGGATTCACTTGTAACTAGCCCTTCTACAACGAGTTCACTTGCGGCGAGTTCTTCTACCACAAGTGCTGCGTTATCCAGCTTTTCTACTACACTTACAGCGCTTCCCAGTTTGTCGAGTCCAGATCCCAGTTCTATGGATTCACTTGCAACTAGCCCTTCTACAACGAGTTCACTTGCGGCGAGTTCTTCTACTACAAATGTAGCGTTTCCTAGCATGCCAAGTTTAGAACCTAGTTCTATAGGTCTACTTGCAGCTAGCTCTTCAACCCCACTTGCGGCCAGTTCCTCTACTACGGATTCAGCGTCTCCTAGCTTGTCAAGTTTAGAACCTAGTTCTATAAGTCTACTTGCAGTTAGCTCTTCGACCCCACTTGCGGCCAGTTCCTCTACTACGGATTCACCGTCTCCTAGCTTGTCAAGTTTAGAACCTAGTTCTATAAGTCTACTTGCAGTTAGCTCTTCGACCTCACTTGCGGCCAGTTCTTCTACTACACGTACGTCGCTACCCGACCTATCGAGTTCGGATCCCAGCTCTACGGATTCACTTGCGGCCAGCTCTTCTTCAACGAGTTCACTTACCGCGAGTCCTTCGACCTCACCTCAACTATGCGGTGTGTGGACTCCAGAACAACTTATTCCAACCGATATTCCTCTTACAAACCCGTTTATTAGTGGGAGTTCTTCATACTACTCAGAGGGCGATCAACATGGCATGATTCTTGACGCGAGTCATGCCACGCTTCCGGACGGTACCAGTTATCCGGCATCTAATTCTTATAATGTTTCATTAATGGAATGTGCGGACATTTGCAATATAAACCCGTCCTGTCTTTCATTTAACATCTTTACAATACTCCAAAATCAAGACGAGCCGAGTGGTTGTATTCCTGCCTGGCAATGTCGATGGTCAACCTCCCTCTATAACCCATCGGACTATAACACACTAAACAATATAACACTCGGCCCAATACTCGGCCCAAGTTACGCATGGAATAGTCAACCACCGTGTAGCTACTGGAATCCAGAGGCAGCTGTTCCAAACGTCGCTTCTGTAAGTGTCGGAGCTATGATTGGGAACCCTCCACAAGACACAGTTATGGTTTACAACTCTGCCGGCGATCAAAAAGGAATGCTCATCAGTCATTTTGGATATACATTGTTGAGCGAAACTACCTTGCCTTTGTCTGGTTCCTATACAGATGCCGTGGAACAATGTGCTTTGATAGCTTTGAAAAATGGTTTTGATTCGTTTAATATGTATGAGACACTTGAAGGCAGCTCAGCCAAATGCTACCCTAATTGGTCATGTCGGTTCACGGATTCTCCATACAACAGATTAGATTATACTACTCCGAATGTTTTTGATCCACTATATAATACAAGCCTTGCCCCAAGTTACGCATGGACCTCTTCGCCACCATGTATTATTTGGACTGAGGACGTATCCATAACCATACCTCCGCCGAACGATATTCCTACCGATAATCCCTACACCAGTAGCGACAACACGGCATACTATCCTCTGAGCTCTCTAGACGGTATGGTCCTCGATGTCTTTTACGATTCAATCAACAGCGCTGGCTCCGCACTCCCGCTGTCAACTTCATATGCTCTAGCCGTACAAAGATGCTCTGACTGGTGTGATGCATCTCCAACATGCCGCTCATTCAACGTTTTCACAGGTAGTCAAATTGATATCAACTACTGTCTTCCTTCTTGGCAATGTAGATTCTCGGATAATTTGTTAAGCTTAACGGATTATATTGATGGCTACAAAACGCCTTACGTCGCAAGCTATACGTGGTCTAAGCAGCTCAATGAACTTTATTGTCCCAACGATATTGAATACAGCCCAGCAGCGTGGGTCAATGCGCAAATGGATGAATATCTACAGAGAGTTGTTATTTTTAACAACTTGCCGAGTGATGCTGATTTTACATCTAACCTGATGAGAGCACTCGGCTGGCCTAACTATGTAAGACACCCTTAAGTGGCCCAGTTTCCGTCACGCTTCAGAGAACATTAGTACAAGAAACTAATGCTTTCTAGGACTGCTTGAGCATTGCGGCTTCTACTGCCTCTTGTTCAACTACTCTGAATTCTGGCGTAACATGTGCGAATTGGGTTAATCGTCAGGTGGACTATTTCCTTAGTTATCTAAATCAACTAACTGTGGTAAGAATATCACTGCCCGATATAAGACTGCATCTGATTATTCTTTAGCTATATGCAGATTGGAACGGTTATATGATAGACGCTTCTGGTACGGTATTCGATAGCTTCTGGAACCCGGATCCTCCTCCATCTGGAACAGGTTTTGACTGGTATACATTTATCGAAGACTTATTGTACTGTGGACTCAGCTTTCTGCCAGAAAATAGTGGAATTGCAGCGTCTGGTCTTACTATCCTAATCGAGGAAGCCGTGGATGGTATGAGTACTTTTACCGTTTTAATTCTCATTCAATCGCTAACAAATTAGGCCAAGCAACTGATGGCTCCGATGCCCTTCCCGAGCTATCTGAATTTACAGGATATGGTGAAGTTATGAACGTTTTTGGTGACTCTATACAAGCCGCTACAAAAAGGATCTACGACTACGCTATAAGCACTACAAATACGGACGATATTTTGTCGAAAATGAGAGGGGGGTCGTTCTTTCTAGAAAACTCTTTGAAAATGGATCTTGACCCTGTAGACTCGTGGAAGCTAATTGAGTAAGTCTTAAGAGAACATATCTTAAAAGATATTGATTCTAACAATTTGTTTCAAGGCCATGGTATATGAGTCAGATAGCTTTGGGTGCTATGCAAGCTCAAGGAGTATTTCTTGTGTAAGCTCCCTGTTAGCTTAGAAGAATCTTTACTAATACTATATAAGCCGGGTTAAAGTACAAGGTTGCAATCAAGCATTAGCTGATGCAGCCGCGTCATATATAGGAGGTGGCCCCTTTACAAATGTTGCTACGTGTCAGGATCCTGACTATGCTGTAAGTCTCCTTTAACCTAAAATTCGAAGATATACTAATTCTCGTAGATAATCCCGGTAGAAGGGTATAATATGAGGGTTTATACTGTTCTAAGTGCAACAGAGTCAAACCCAATCAATACACCTGTGGAAGATGTTGTTAATTCAGCTTGGGAATGTTTTGCTACAAGCCCTAATAATATGGCCATATCACTTTACGGCAGCTTGCAACTTGCGCCTAGTATTGTCGACAACCCCATTAATTTGGCAGCCCCATGCATTTGGAGTATGCCTGTTTGTGATGTTGAGACTTGGTTAGAAGACACCGGTAAGTTCGCTTTTTTGGATTAAATTGACATCTACTAAGAGGAACCCTAAAGACAACCAATCGGAATCTGTGCTTTCAGGTACTAGTGAAACAGTCAGTGACATTAGTGATCAGGCTTTAAATGTAGCAAATTGGTGCTCTTATCGTAAGTCACTTCCGTTTTAGGCTCTCAACTTTTTTATTTCCCTGCTAAAAGCTACATAGAATGGGGCTTTCAATCACAATCAAACTACTGCTGGAAACAATATCAGTTCCGTTATGGGAGGGAAGAATCCTATTGGAAGATGATTTGCACTGAAACTACACCACCAGTGCTATTTAAATTTCTATAGTGTCACGTGACCCACACTGGGGTATTTACATTCCCCCGCGCGTAGCCTCTCTTCCATTGATTCAACCACTTTACCTACCTTCCTAGTTGCTCTCCTATGTATTCCATACACCGATATATAGCGTTTAGTCAGGTAGAGCAGCAGAACGGTGAATACCGTGATTTGAGAAGTAAACAGGGTAATTGATATGATTTAAGTCTGAGAGGAGAAGAGCTATGTAAGGTAGAAAGAGGAGAGTATGGTGCTCGGGACTGTTTTTTTTCCTTGGCAGATCTGCCTGAAGTAGGCTGCGCGGTGGGTCCCCTCGGGGCGGGTTTCTAGTAGGAGGACCCGCCCCTTGGGGACCCTAACCCATGGGAAGGGTTTTAGGTAATGTCGCGGAATGTCAGGTATCATACAGTTTCTCGCTCTCCCAACTAGGGGTAGCGCCGTTCGAGCGATCACGTGATCATCTCACGTGTATAAAACCACGCTCGTTTTTACCAATTGTAGATCTTCTTCCCTTAGACTTAAATTATATTAATTTATCCTATTTACTTCTTAAATCACTGTATTCTTAGTTCCTCTGCTCTACTATACAAAACGTCATAGTTATAAGCCCGGCAAGCACTTAATACTACGCAAAGAAAACACTTGTTGACTTAGTCAAGTAGAGTACAAAACTCTCTTCTATCTAAAAGCTTGTTTAAACCTTCTATTAGTAATTATGTTTACTATAGAGAATATAACAATTAGCAATTAATATAAACTAGTATCACGCAACGACTGGCCAGAATAGTAGAGAGAGCTTAAATCTTATTTAATAAGCTTAGGGATATAGAACTTAGTTAATCCTAATAGACCTACTACTATACTCGCAGATTGCCCTATATATCTATAGGTTTAGGAACTCGTTAATAATCTAGACGCAAAGAGACAAGCAGATCTATTAAATTAGAATGCTTAGGAGTCTAACTAAAGAATAGCTCTACCGCTAATAGCACTAGCTACGTTTGTAGACGTTAATAGTAAGTAACAAAATAGGATTAATAAATATAACGCTATAATAAGCCTTTAGAAAATAAACTTTAATTTGTATTATAAAGTACTTGAATAGATAAACTTGTTAGTAGACAAATTACTACTCTTACCTATTAAGTACTAGCTTATTAACAAGAATAGCGTAGCTATGCTCTAAGGGATTGTTTAAGAACTATAAAACTATCTTGCACTAACACCTGCAAGCGTAGTAGCTATAGTAAGAAAGTCCTATTAAGCTATGCTTAAGAAAGCAGAGTAAGGCAGAACCGACCCGTCTGTCTAGTACTATGAATAGCAGAGCGCCCTAATTACTGCTTAGACTTATAATCTCTTAGAAGTAAAGGGCACAATTACTATTATAGATTTCCTTGAATTAATCTCTAAAAAAATAGCCTCTAAATAGGCTACCTATAAGCTTAATAGTATAACTATAGCTAAAGAGCTTAGAAAGGAGATAATAACGTTTAACTAATATAGACAAACCTTCTTTGCTCTTATCTATAATAATTCCCTAAGATCTAGGTCAAAACTAGTAGTATACGTAACCCTAGGGAAGCGCTCCGATTTAAAGCTAAAGCAATCAGAGTCTTAGAAGAAAGCGTACCTTTGTACAAAAAAGGATAATACTTACGCCTAGGACCTACTTGAATACTCTAAACTAGAACAAGCTGTTACAGGATCCACGGATTAGAAGATTAAAAAACTTATAGTATAGGAGATTAATAAGACTAGACAAAGGATTACTTTAAATAAATAGAAATAGATTATTAAGAAAAAGGGTTAGGAGAGTTATATCTTAGCTACCTTAAAACCTAACAAATTAAGCTCTACGACTAAGGCAAAGAAACTTAATAATTATAAAAACTATACTTTAAAGTATCTAGGAAGCATAGTAGTAGCTATTCTAGATCTACTACTTATATCTTAGCCTATAGGTATATATACTATAATTAAATATAATGCTTATTTGCTCTTAGCAAGCACTCTACTAGACAACTACAGAGCAGTTTATCTTATTAATAGCAAGGACCTGCTTGTTCTAGGATCTTTTAAGAAAGCAAATCTAGGTAACATAATAGAGGCAGGATCCTTGATCCTGCTAATCTAGGGAAAAGGTATATAGGTATTAAAAAATGTCTTTAGAGGAGCTAAGGGACCTAATACCAAGAGCCTTAAGCTCTAGAATATTATACTTATAGAAGGTTTTTATATAAATATTGTTTCTAAGGCTCTACTATTAAAAACAAAGATCTAGTATTATAGACTAGATTGCTTATTAAGGTATAGAATAATAAGCAAGAATACTATATTAAAGCAATTGTTATATAAGTTTAATATTATCTTTTTTAAATATAAGCCTCTTTTATCCTACCTATATATACTATTAAGTATACTAATAAGCGTTATAGGGATTCTTATATTCCTAATATTAGATTAATTAGTAAGAAAATACTACTATTGATTACGCAAATACCTAGTACTAAGAAGCAATATAAAGAAAATATAGTATATACAAGCTAGACATCTAGGTCTAAAGGCTCTACAAGTACTTATTAAATTAGCTAGAAACATAAAAATCAAAGATATAGTATAGATTAATTATAAATACTATATTATAATATATATAAAATAAGTAATTTCTAGGAGAATACTAGAGCAAAGATTACCGAGACCCTTCTACTAAGTATAATAGAACCTCTTCGACTTCTCTAAAGAATATAATAGCGCTTAATAGATACTTATAATCAAAGATAAGTATAGTAGAAAGCTCTTTAGATATAATCTAAGGAACAAGTCCCTAATCAAAGTCTTTAGAATAATTAGAAACTTTAACATAAAGGTTGTGACGCTCTGGACGTCTGTCTCATATTTAGACTAGTTAGACATACTAGCAGGGGTTGCCAGGGGAAGCAACGTATCTATAATAATGAACGTGTTCCTAACCTTCTTGACTTCTCTAGCTTAGTATTTTAAAAGATATTCGATTCTCGGAACTTAGAGCCTTGACCTATGCCCTGATTGTGCTGTTATATAATACTAAGCTCGTTATAGCACGGCCTATAGAGGCGACAGAATACTTTGCGGCAAGGGACCCGATTATGTCCTTGGGGTACAACAATAGAATTCTATACCTAATATCTAGCACGACTACCTATGTATAACGAACCAACTGCTATTGCTAAAGGTTCTATAAGGAGTTTTTCCTAGATTATTTACTAAATAGCTTATAGTTGCTACTAGTATATATATAGAGAGTCTATTACTTATACCGACTCTAAGGCTAGATTTTGCTAATAGTTGGTTATTATCTACTAACTTTAAAAAGAATAGAATATAAATAATTAAGGCAAGTCTACTAATTTTAAATAAGAATAGATACTCTATAATAATCGATATAAGTCTACTAATTAAAAATAAGAATAGATACTTAATATAACAATACTAGCAACAGAATCTATTGCTTCGACCTCCTAATATACAAGTCCTATACTGACCGTCTAACAAGCTTCTACGGAAAGCCCTCCTGCCTAGGGCAGAGCGCTAACTATAAGCTTTAAGGACCTAGCCTAGTAGGAATTATACTAGACTAAGATTACTCTAATAGACGTGACTAAGTATTTGGCTAACCTAGAACAATAGATTAGCTAGCAAAACCCAAAGTTACTTATAACTATATAGAAGACTTAAGCCTAAGAGTAATTATAAGACTATTATATCGAATTTGCTAATAAACGTATTTAACGTACACAGGAGCTCTATATAATAATTAATAAACTATAAGCAACTGTCAAGGAACAAGAGATTACTGCTAATTAACTTTAATAGCAAGAACGCAAGGCTTAGCGTAAGATAATAAGATAGAAGACAAAATAGGCAAATCTAAGCAAAAGACCCTTGAATAGTAATAACAATACTCTTTCTAACAAAATACTCTAACAAAAGGGTACCCGAGAACTATCTGCTGCTATATTAAGTCGAATAAACCTATTATCTTTACTAAAGATCAAAGACCCTGCCCCCTTTACTAGTAATAATACCTACAAGGTTACTAACTAGATATATAATATATATAACAAATTAAACTATAATTTCTTAGAGTCTAATAACAAGACATTTAAGGTTACGTACACTATATAGCTAGTTATAGGAAAAGCTAGAGATATAATTTATAACTAACTAGAACCCGATTCTGTTAACCTAATTAGAACTATAGAATAGATCTTTAGAATCTTATAGTAAACTTATAGAAAGAGTTGCTAGGTAGAGTAACAGGAAGCAAAGGAAGAATACTAATAGTTATAGCAAAAGGACTATATATTCTTAGCGTTCTAGGCTAACTTTACCTATCTTGTAACAAAACTTAGTAAATTACTGTCTAACTAGTATAACGACCTACTAGACCAAATGCATATAGAGCTCCTAAAGAGCCTTAGGGATAAACAATTCGATACTCTAAGAGAATTAGCCAAATAGTGTATAGAGCAAGAGAATAGACTTCTCTTTATTAAACACCAACAAGCAAGAGAGAAGCGTTATAAACTTATAGCCTAGCATAGAGCTCTGCTACTTTAAACTACTAGCCCTAGGAAGCGTAGTACTTTGACAATAGCTTACTCCCTACCGACCTCCTCCTGACTAAGAGAAACCCCTTATTAGGAAACAGATTAGAAAGGCAGCACCTGCTACCGATGTAGCAAGCCTAGGCACTAGGCCCCGAACTGCCCTAATAACAAGGATAAGAATAAGATTATAGCTATTAACGAAATGTTAAGCCTAGACAGAAAACAAAAAAGGAACTCGACTAAACTAGATTCTCCTAGTACTAGCAGAGAATCTACTAACTCTAGAAGCAATAATACTAACAAAGTATTAGGAAATGTCCTGCTCTAAGCCTGGAGGTAGCCTTCTTAGAGCAGAAAACCTACTAAGGGACAGTTAATATCTTAAAGCTAATTAGTAGCAAATAGCTTATATTTTGCTACAAGATAGAATAGAATAGTAAATTAATAGCTATAGACACTATAATTGATTCTAGCGCTAATGCCTATGCCCTTGTTTACTAGAAATATACCTACTACCTAACAAAAGATCTAAAGATGCCTACAGAACAGCTAGGAGACCTAATTCCCCTCCGGGGGTTTAACGGAAAACCTAGCAAGGCTATTTAGAGGGTTATCCTTAGCAACTTACTCCTTAGACCTAACCTACTTGCTTAATAATACTTCCTAACCGCTAACCTTAGGAAGTATAATATAATACTTAGAAGATTATAGCTAGCAGAGAATAACGTTTTACTAGATTATTATTACTATTAGATATACTAGCTAGAATAATACTAGGCAGAACAATAGAGCGTTAGGCGACTAAACCTAGGGTTTGTTGCCTCTCTTAAAATTCTAAAGAGACAGAAACCCCTAATATACCCTAAGAAGACTCCCTTTAGCTTGTCTAGCAACAGAAATAGTTAGATAGCTAACTATTAATAGAGAAAAGAGGAGTTAGACTTTAATAATATAGAGATTCTAGATATACTTAACTATTTTATTAAGTATAAAATACTACTCTAAGAGCTCGATAACCTAGAGACTTCTATTAGATTAGTTATAATTAACAAACTCGATTACTTACTTAGAGGTTAACTAAACCCTCTAGATATTAATGCCCTAGACAATAACTAAGACGTACTCGGCAATATAACCTCCCTTAATGCTTAAGAGTACTGCTAACTATCGGAACGCTTACCTAAATAGCTCCTAGATAAAGTAGAGACCTTCTCTAAGAGAGTAGCTAATACTCTCCCCCTGTTATAGCTAATTAACTATAAGCTCTGCTTTAATAGGCTAGAGCCTTTCCTTAAAACAGGACACCTATATAAGATAAGTATAGCAGAACTTAAGAAGTTATAAGAATACCTAGTAGAAAACTTATAAAAGGGTTTTATTAAACTATCTAATTCTCTTTTCTTATTGCCTATTCTATTTATTAAGAAACTAAAAGGTAGCCTCTGATTCTATATTAATTACTAATAACTTAACTCTATTATAACAAAAGATAAATATCTACTGTCTCTAATCCTAGAGACTATTAACTGTTTAGCTAACGCTGTCTACTTTACTAAACTAGACGTACGCTATACTTTTAATTATATCCTTATAGACCCCGACTCAACGGCGTAGGTAGCCTTTTGGACAAGATATAGCTCTTTTAAGCCTATAGTCCTACCTTTTAGACTATACAATAGCCCGGCTACGTTCTAGCAATATATAAATACTATTTTTATAGAGTATTTAGACAAATTCTGCTCTGCTTATATTAATAATATCTTAATTTACTCTAAGAACCTAGAGGATTACTAGTAACAAGTTAGATTAGTACTAGACAAACTCTAAGAAGCTAGCCTATAGGTAGATATTAATAAGTATAAATTCAAAGTATAGAAGATAATATTCCTAGGGTTTATTATTATAAATACTAGCGTTTAGGCAGATCTTGCTAAGATAGATATTATTTAAGATTAGGATCTTCCTATAACAAAACATAAAGTATAGTTATTCTTAGGCTTCTGCAATTTCTACTATAGGTTTATTAAGGAATATAGACAGATATCCTACCCTTTTAATAAGTTAACAACTAAAGATACTTTGTTAAGATTTATACTAGATAATAGACAAATTGTAGCTTTCTGCTAGCTATAGCAAATATTAATCTCTTCCCTAGTCTTATAGTACTTTAAGTATAACCGGGAAACGCAACTCGAAACCGACTATTCTGACCTAGCTGCCGTAGGTTCCCTAATATAGAAGTTACCTAACGATAGATTATAGTACCTTGTTGCCTTTTTCTCTAAATTACTATAAAGCGCTAAGTCTAGCTACAAAATATATAACAAAGAAATGCTTACTGTTATCCTATGTCTTAAGGAATAGAAGGCAGAGCTAGTTAGTCTACTAGACTTTCTAATTATTACTAACTATAAAGCCCTAGAATATTTTAGAACAAAGCAACTATTTAATAAACATTAGGTTAGGTAAATAGATATACTATCCTAATTCTACTACTATATTATATACTAACCCGGCAAAGACAACCTTATTACTAATATCTTGTCCCAAAAGGAAGAGCTAACACTTACCTAGAAGGCAGCAAGAGAAGCAGAAAGGACACAATAACTTATCCTAAGCATTACTATCTCTAGTATAGAGATTAGCGTTACTAAGCCTACCGCCAACCTCTAAGTAACCAAGGAGGTACTCTAGGCCAACTGCCTAGATCTAAGCTTACGGCTTATAAGGACGCAAGTAAGAGAAACGCTAGGAGTTCTATAACTAGATAATAGACTTCTACTTTACAGGGACAGAATCGTTATTCCTAACAGGCCTAATAACCTTAGAACCTAACTAATTGCCTAGATTTATAGTACTCTGGCCACGGCACACCTAGGCCAGAACAAGACAAAGGCTCTAATTCGCTAGTATTACTAGTAGGCATTTTACTAATTAGACACTAACTAATTTGTAGCTAATTGCTGTGAGTATAAATAGTCCTATAAACCTTGTAACAAAATACTAGGATTACTATATCCTCTACTAGTTCCTATATATACTTAAGATAACCTGTTAATAGACTTCTATACGCTAGGTACAAAGAGTAGAAAATATAATAATATCTTTATAGTTATTAATCGACTATTAAAGAGATATATAAGTATTCTAATAACTAAAGACGTAACTGCTAAAACTGCTATATCTCTATTCTACTAATATATATAGCGATTTAGGGGCTATTCTCTTACTATTACTAGTAACAGAGGGCTTTAGTTTATATCTAATTTTATAGACAAATTATTAATTCTTGCCTATATTAAGCTTAAGCTCTCTATAGCAGAATACCCCTAAACCAACAGTTAGACAGAAATTATTAACTAAATTATTAATACCTGTCTCTAACCTTTTATAAACTATTTCTAAGATAATTAGGCTAACCTATTACCTGTATTAGACGCTACTAGTGCGGCCCTACTACACAAATCTACTAGCTTATTATCTTCTATAATCGACTATAACTACAAACCTAGACTAGATTTCGACTAGACTCTAGTAGCAAACAAGTACAGAACGCCTAGAGAGAAAATTAATCGCTAAGAAGCTTAAGAGTAGGCTTAACGAATTTAGGAAACATTAGCTTACGCTAGGGAATATATAGCAAAGGCCTAGGAAAGGCAAAGTTAACAAGCTAATAAGAAACAACAAGTTCCTAACTTTGCCCCTAGCAATAAGGTATATATTACTAAGAAGGCCTAGAAAACTAATCGGCTTTCTAACAAATTAGACTATCCCGTTGCTGGGCTATTCCTTATTAAAGAAATAAAGGGTTATTCCTACTTAGTAGAGCTACTGGCATATTATAGGATTTAGCCAGTATTCTATACTAATAGACTACGAAAAGATCCTAATAACCTATTACTAGGACAAGACCTTACTAGGCCTGCTGCTATTATAGTTAATAATAATATAGAATAGGAAGTTAACAAAATTTGTTCTTTAGCTATATAGTATAGCAAGCTATACTACTAAGTTAACTAGAAAGGATAGGATCCTAACAATTAATAGTATCTAGCTATAGACTTTAAGAACTCTACTAGAGCCTTATAGACTTTCTATAACAAATACCCAGAATTAGCTAGACCTCTAATTAGGCTAGAAGCCTGGGCAGAAGCTGCTCGAAACGACGAGTTGGATCTAGATTATCCTAATAACAATAAACCTATATAGCAAGGACTTAACCTCTGCTGCTAACGACAGGCATAACCTAGCAACTTAATATTCTTTCCCTAAAGAATAGTAGGCTATTCTTTGTGATATTTTATTAATTATTACTAGAAAGTAAGCGTAAACCTTGTTCTCGAGAGTAGTAAATCTTAAGAACAGTAGCCTAATCTACGCTATATAAGAATTCTATATACCTATCTCCTTTCCTTATTTCTATCTTTCCTATATATACGATTTTATCTACTTTACTTATTCTATTCTATTAAATCTTAATAGATCTATCGAATATAGTCCTACTCTATTAATCTATTATTAACCTAATAATATCTATACTATAGCTAACGAGATTCGACTAGATGCTAACCTTCTACTAATCCTATAGACCTTAGGAATCGAGTATATAGTGCCAGCGCGTATTCAGAACCCTAATAGAAGCTCCTCCTATATTAACAGATACAGAAACCCTATGTCCGATCACGACGCATAGCTCCTAATAAACGCCTACAACGCTAGATCTTATGCCCTAGAGGTTACTGCTAAACAAATACTAGTAGAAGAGGAGGATATACCTAACAATCCAAGCAATACTATTACTAGTACCCCCTAGGTAGTTATTCCTAATTGTCATGAACCAATAAGCAGGCGCCATTCTAGGTGCGGGGATATGACGTCAATACGGGTACGTATCTCTTGCCGAAGTTTCTGGACTATAGTTATAAGGCGGGGAGCCTTTGTAAAGCTATTAGAAATCATTGATTAGATTCTATTATTAGTTTAGTAATTGCTATTAGTTATCCTTGTTGCTGTTAGTTAGGATTATAGTTATTAGCTATAGCGAATCGTTATTAATTATTCTTCTAACTGCTATACCCTTTCCTACTATTAGATTTATCTAGTTATATAATACCCTATTAAGAGAGTCCTAATATTCTAATTAATCTACCTATACAGGAAACAGTTTGTTACAAATAGGCAAAAATCATAATAGTTTAAAACACTAATTGAAGCAATACGAGTGCTACAGGTAATACGCCGTCTACCTACTTAGAGGAATCCTCTTAGACAATAATAGCGGCAGACTTTGCAAGAATCAAACAGGAGAATACTCTTCTAGTTGAACAGTTGACTGCGGCTAACAGTCGTGCAGCTGAAGCAGAACGTTGTATAGCGGAAATGGAGGAGGAAGCTCGATTCAGAGCTATAGAATCAAGAGTTCGAGAATCGGAAAGCTAGCGGGCACCTGTTAGGGATATATTAGCTTAATACTTTTCTAAAACTAAAAAACTACTAAAATATAAAGGAAAAAGCATTAAGGAGACACAGGACTTCTTCTATAAAGCTAAACTAAAATAGAGAAGTAATAAGGATTATATATAGCCTACTAACGCTAATAAGGTAACTTATTGCGTATCTTGCTTTAAGGGAACTGCTAAAGATATATAGAAAAGAAGAGAGAAAAGCAATAGTATTAATAATACTAAATAGGAAGATTTTGTAGAAATTATAAAAAACTTAATCGTAGACCTAGACAACTATAAGCTAGGCGCTATTAATAAATATAATAATATAAAACAATATAATAATTAATCGGTTTAGAGCTTTATATTATATCTAGAGAGCCTAGAAGATAATCTAGGCTATAAACATAGCGTCTATATAACAAATAGCCTTTTTGCTAAACTATAGAGAACTATTAGGAAAGAGTTAGATTGTTTACTTATAATCCCTAAGGATAAGGAGGAACTTATTGCCTAGGCTATACGAATTAAGAATCGTTAAGCTAGATTTAGTTATTCTAAAGCAGTAGAGTAAGCAGGACAATAGGGAAAAGACAACTCTATAGGAAGGAAAGATACTTAGACTTAGGATAGAACACGTTTACCCTACTATAATATATTACCTAAGCGCTTAAACAGTATAGCTATAGCGCTAAATAAGATCCCTGTTACCTCTATACAAGATTTAAGAAAAGAATCTTAAAGAGATATTAGTTAGATTATCTGCTATAAGTATAGGGAAAAAGGCTACTATACAAGTAGCTGCCTTAAGCTTTCCTATAATAACTATAATAAACTAGGTTATAAAAGCAATAACTGCCCTAAGTTAAAGTAGTCAGGAAACTCTAGCAGCTAGCTATAGTTATACTTGTTAATATACCTAGCTATAATAAGAACAAAGTATAAATAGTTACTAATATTATAATAACTATAAATAGAAAAGAAATAACTATTCGAGCCTTATAGGATTTAGGCGCTAAAGCAAACTATATTAGAAGAAGAATAGCTTTAGAATTAGATATCCTAGTATTACCTAGAAGAGCTATACTATTAGTGTTACTTAATAGAAACTCTATCTACTCTTATATAGACTATTTAGTCTAGACAGCTACTGTTAACTTAATAGGAGAACAATAGAGTAGTAATATTTATTTTATAGTATATAATTTTAATCTAAATAGAATTAATATAATTTTAGAATACCTCTAGTTAATAATAGTAGATCCTATAATATTGTTTAAGAAAACAATATAGAGATACTCTATAGAACTAAAGAAATTAGAGGTTTTAGGAGCAATTTAATTTATAGAAACTATAAAGAATAAACCCTATATATTTAGTTTAGTTATAGTCTCTTCTAAGGATTCTTAACAGGTAGCTGCTGTCTCTACGACTAAAACCTATACCTTGATCCCTAACTAATATATAGAATTTTCGGATATATTCTCTACAAAATTAGTAGGGCTCCTTCTAGACTATTATAAAATAGAATACTAAATAGACCTAGAACCTAGGAAGCAACTACCTTAGGGCCCTATATATACTCTATCTAAGAAAGAATTAGAAGTCTTATAAGAATATTTAGAATCTAGCTTAGCAAAAGGTTAGATACGTTGCTCTATTAGTCCTGCTAGTGCCCTAATTATGTTTATCTCTAAGAAAGAGAGAGGACTACGCCTCTGCGTAGATTATAAAAGGCTAAATTGTATTACTATTAAAAATCGAATACTATTACTACTAATTAGTAAAACCTTTAATAGGCTACGTCGAGCTAGGCGCTTTATACAATTAGATCTTAAAGATATATATTACTAATTAAGAATACAAAAAGGTAATAAATAGAAGATAGCTTTCCGAATATACTATAGTTATTTTGAATACTATATAATACTATTTAGACTCTTGAATACTCTAGTAACGTTCTAAGCCTATATAAATTAAGCTCTAATTAGCTTAGTTAACGTTATATATATAGTCTACTTAAATAATATATTAATATATTTAGAGAATCTAGAAGAATACTCAGAAGCAGTATGCTAGGTTCTAGAAAGGCTATAGTAGTTCTAATTGTTTATAAACCTTTTAAAGTATAGTTTTAATATTAATACTATT
>JAPZPC010000317.1:0-18286 GCA_037952705.1 Haplographium delicatum
TATATTAGTTTAAAAGAATTTATATTAAAAGAACCTTATTATATAGTATAAGGCATTAGTACTAATTTAATAAATATCTACTATTTTCTTAATTTATAGATTAGGTTCTAAATTAGTTCTAGCCTTAATTTAGGTTATATCTAACTTTGTCTTTTTCTTAGAAGGTTTTAGGATTAAGATAAAGATTTTCTTTTAGATATAATAGGATTATTAATATATCTAGTATTTAATAGCTTTATCTTTCTAAATTATATTTACTTAGAAATTTATATATTTATCTTAGATTTCCTTAGAGTAGTATAGAATCCTAAGTTCCCTAGCAAAGCTATAGATTAGAAGGTATTTAGAAGGCTAGATAAATCTATTATAAAAGAGATCTAATAGTACTTAGAATCTTTTTATCTATTTGCTTCTAATAATTATATCCTAACCTCCTAGGTCTAGAACTATAAAAGGGCAGTTTTGGATTTAATAACTATTAATTATTAAGTATAGTTAAATAAACTAATTAGTATAGGTTTTTGTGCTTCTATTAAAGCTATAAATTAGTATAAGGAAAGGGAAGTCTTAGAGCTTTACTCCTAGAGAGAAAGAGAGTTATTTTATAAGATTATAGTTTAAAAACAAGAACCTATTAGCTCTAGTGTCTACTAGAGTATATATATTAATCTTATATCTATTTATACTTAGATATAAAGAGATAAGGAATTAGGAGCCTCCTAGCAGCTTAGAAAGGTCTATGCCTAATAGATTATATTTATATAAGCCTAGAAAAGAGTCTTTGTCTAGGCGTCTTTGTTTCTCTTTTATATTTATTCTAAGTTAGAGGCAGAGGTTGCCTCCTTTATTCTTTCTTAGTCTTTAGAGTTATTAATATCTATAATTATAGCTCGAATAGTAGGTAACTCGGGGCACTAACTTTTATAGTATCTAGGTTTCTTATAAAGAAAACAAAGGCTAGTAGAGCTATCTACTAAGCCGTTTTGGTTACTTTTTAGGATAAACTTAACTAGCTCTATAGTTGTCTAGGGTTTTATATAAGAAGTAGAAGGGTTAGGCGTTTAAGAAGAAGTTTCTATATATTTTAAAGTATTAATAAAGTAACTTAGAGTTAGCTTAGATAGTAATATAGTAGTTTAGGTAGGTTTCTAAATAGATTTTAATATAATATAACGTTATTCTTTATCTATTAACGTTAGGTTATTAACTATAGTATTAAAATCTTCTTTCTAGGAGAGTTTTATAAAGGATATAGTATACTATAGTTAGAGGGTAATTTTGTCTTATAATTAATAAAACTAGTCCTTTTAAAGGATCTTAGCTTTGGCTATAAGGTTACAAAAACGTACTATAAACGCTATAAAGGTTTTGTTAAAGTATCTATAGTCTCTTATTCTTATATTATTAAATTTGTTCTAGAAATATTACTTTTTAAACTTATTCTTAAAGTATAAGGCTAGTAGTTTAAGTATTTCCTTAGCTATTCTGAATTTATCCTAATAGTCTTTATTATTATTACTATTATTATTATTATTATTGCCTCTATATTATAGTTTAAGGTAGCTTTGTGCTAAACCTTTAGTAGTAGCCTATATAAGAGCCTTCTTATTGCTTTCGGTAGGGTAATAAGCCTTTTTGAAGTTAAACTAGTCTTGAATTAATATCCTCTATTGCCTAAATAGAGGGTCGATACTATTGTCTAGGGGCTTGATTCTTTCTATTTGTTTTGCTAGGTAAGGTTTAGGGTTAGGTATTATAGTTGCTTATAAGGTTAGGGAGGAAACAGAGTCTCTTAGTTGTTATTGCTCTACAAGGAGAGCCTAGAGAGCGCCTTCTATATATTAGTTAGCTGCTCTAAGGTTATTGTTAGCTGCTCTAAGGTTGTTTATAGTCTAATCCGAATCCTTTTGTCTTTGTTCTATAGCTTAGATAGCTTTACAAACTATATCTATATTATTAAAGCTCCTGTTGTCCTATGTTATACCTTTTCCTTTGTTTTTAGCTTTTCTATAACCTATATTATAGAGGTTTCGGGGGCTATTTAGTATAGTGTTATTTGAGGTGTTCGTGTTACTAGCAGACCCTCCCTTAGTAAAGGGTAGGGTAGGTAATTAGGTATTTATATTATAGTTCCTATAGGGTCTTCCTGTAGATAAGAGTAAGTGTTCCGGAAGGCTTTTAGTGCCTAACTCGACTCTTGTCTATAGTATCCTTTATATAAAGAGGGTTATTAGGAATCTCTAATATTTTACTTAACGTTATTGTAATAACGATTTTTACTAGTATAATAATCGGATTAGACTCTAATCCTACTAGCTGTCTATAAGGTCTCTAGAATTATAGCTATTTGAACTGTCTAGTTACTGCTATCTTGGGGCTCCGAATTGCTAACGAAACCCTTCTAACAATCTATAGGTTTAGGGGTAAGATATTGTAGCAGGCCGTCTCCGGCAGGCGCGACCTTAGTTTTTAATATAATAATACAAAAGATTATAGGCTCTATAGAGGTATATAGGAGTACAATATTGGAGGCTAATCGGGATCAATTATAGGTCTAGTATAAAGGAAAAACTAAGGTATAGAACAATTCTTAGGTACAGTATAGTTCCTATATATCTATCGCTTAGGCTCCGGAGCAATTAGCTTCCGAAACGGTTCCGAAACAATTGTGCTTAAGACTTAGTTCTAACAAAGGGCTTGACAGAGTCACGTGACCTCTTTTAAGCGACTCAGGAGAATGTTCCATTGTCACAGTTAAGTTATTATAATTTTTATATAGTGCCAAGGAAATAGTGGAGCGTTCGCTATGCTGGAGCTTTCGCTATGCACCTACGTTAGTACAAATACTATTCAAACACTACCCTTGCAATATGGTATTACTTGGCCCCGTGAAAGGTATTTAGCAGCTACGTCCAATACTAGTTATGGAAGGCATGATCTAGCCTGAAGAAAATTCTCAAGAAATCTGCTATAATCCACAAGAGACCGCCTCCCCTCGAGATTTTTAATTAATCTTAGAGAATAAAGCTAGACTGTTGAATTATCACAAAATTGAATAATATAGTTTGACTTCTCTTGATCTATGCACTACCCATTCCAGTCCACATCTATATACAAAATCATTTTCTAAATTATTGGAACCAATCAGGTGCGGTTTGTTCACTCTCGTCTCCCTGTTTCAAAGTATTGCCTACATTAATCTAACTCCGTTTTCTTAAGACGTGACATGGATTTGAACTTGAGCTTGGATCTGAACCTGATGTCATAGCAGTCAAGGACGTGGAAGAACTGGAAGGTGTAGTGATCGAAGAACTTGTAGTCGAGTTTAAGCTTGATGTCGTAGAGCTTAACGAGGTAGAAGAGCTAGAAGAGGTAGCCATTAAAGGGCTGGAAGGGGCAGCGGTCAAAGAGCTTGAACCTGTGTCAGAGGATGTCGCTGTACTTGAAGAAGAAATACAGGCAGCGGCAACTCTGGGAACTACTTGCACTGTATCAAAAAGCCATTCCATTGGCGTCCTGGTGCCGCAAACAAAATCGAATTCCAGTATTGTGTGGGCGCTAATAGCTGTGAATGGGTAATTGGTTATCACGGTTCCCCAGGAGTATATATGTGTTCCGGCAGTATCTGTAACATTGCCCAGTTTCCAACCAATATTAATCAATGGGGTGCCCATCGATGGGCTGTTAATGTCATATGCGGTTACAACTATTTCATTGTTTGGATTGTCTGTAGCATCGCCTTGGACATTATAGGAGAAGTAAACATCATATGTGACACCAGGAATTGTGCCAAGATCTTGTGTTAAGATGACTTTAGCAACCTCAGAGTCTTTAGGGCCGAGACACTGAAGATAGGCAGCATTAGGAGAGTCGAGGCCTTCCGTGGGAGTCGATAAAGAGGCAGTGCCTTTTGTTCCTCCAGTCTGTGTTGCAGTTGTCCACAAAGAAAAGCCCCCAGTATCAAATCCACCGTTTTGAATCGGGTCAATTGGAATAATCGTTGGGCAGGCTGAAGCCGAAGATGAGGAGGGGCTCGGGGTTGTGCTCAAGATCGTTGACAACGCAGTACTTGAGCTACCAGTTGGGCAGACAGTAACAGTTTGGGTTCTTTTTTGGACCAAGCCACGTATTCTCTTAGCCAATGTTGTGACTGTGGTAGTGCAGGAATCAACTGTTGTGGTTGGCTCCGCAGAGCTTGTAATTATTATTGTAGTTGTTGGACACATAATCATCACTGTGCTTGTCATTCGTTCTTCGACTATTCCACGCTTTCGTTCCAGAAGAGTCGTATATAAGGTTGTAGTGGAGCATTCATCTGAGACTGCCACAGGAGCGACTGCAACAGATGCGCTCAATAACAGTATCGCTGCAAGACGATTTATAAGTCTTGAGACCATGTTGAAAATGAAGATATATGAATAGACGGGAATGCGAGGGAGATAGCGCGAAGAAGGCAAATAAAAATAATGGAAGAAGATGTGTTTCTAGCGGACCAAAAGGGCGCAGGTTTCGATGATCGACTCACTAGTCGGCCGCAGAATAGCATATACGGCAAAATGTCCATAAACCCCCCTACTAGGAGAGAAGCTAAGAAAAATTCCATATGCAACTGGTGGCACTATGGAGTATTGTTCCACACTCACGGAATTCGCTTGACCAATTTCGCGTCCACATGGGAAATGCCAAACCTCGAAAGCGTCGCGATGGTCGTAGCAAGACCAGTTGAACTTGGCCTATCATATTAGAAATTCTTCTGCACTAACAAGAGGTGGCCAATCACAATTGCTACTAACATGCAACAAAGAAAGTTCTCGGGAAGAAAGCAGTACGGATCCGTACGTACGAAGCCAACAGAAAAATTGTCTGCTGTGGTTGAAAGCGCGTGGCGTTTTGGCGCGAGCTGGCGGTTTCTTACTAGTGCTATATTAGGCAAGACTTGGCTTGAACAAGGATTAAACCAGCTCTAGATCAGCACGAAATCAATAGATTAGAAAAATAATTCGGTCTCGATGTACTTTTATGTTTGTTATGTCCTGTCATTCTTGGCAACTTTGTAAAATCAGGTGTCCCGTAAAGATTATATACTAATTGAACTTAGTAAAATATGGCTTTATTAATTTAATTGGATGCTACAACAAAATTATTCAAATACCTGTAATTAGCTTGGTTAAGGCGCATTGGCGGCGGCAAGGCTTGCTGATGGTGTATGGCGGAGTGGGTCTCGGCCGTTCCGATCGCACACGATGCTTCAAGGAGTTATTTGATAAAATACTCATTTGAGATTAAGGCTCCAATGATTCATGAACAGGATTCGTTGATATTTCCCGATCTTAGAGGATCAGAAAATTTCGGCCAATGAATGCACTCTATTCTGAGATCTGTATAGCAATATGGGAAATATTCTTTATATCTGTACATAATTATGGCCACATTGACAATAATTTAAACTCTGTTCCCCAATGTCTCTTGACAGCCTGAGGTGCCACTCGTACGCCGCTACCTGGCTATCTAGCTATCCATTGGTGCCATGTATGCAAGGCTTGTATACTTTCACATTTGGGCTTTGCACTTTGATTCTTAAGTTCGATCTAATTAGTTGCAGCTGTTAGCATCAACTACTCAGCACCTCAGCGACTGCCGTCCTCTCTAAAACTTGAAGTCAAAAGCGGTGACGCCTGTTGTCGAGATTCAACGCTCCAACACTGCGAAGGCAAGATGTAAAACATTTTGTGAGTCTTCAATTGTCATGATCAAACCTTAAGAAAAGTTCCTCTCCAAGCAAACTTTGGCACGAGAGAGAACCCCCAAACCCAAACTCATGTAACGTGTGGATTGGGATCAGCAACTCATGTTCAAGACCAAGGGAACCGTAAGGCTCTTTATTCCTGATGAGGAAAAGAGATATGGTTTGCTTTCGTTTACTCTTCTAAAAAGTCTCAAAAAGTAAGGCAATGACCAACTTTATATTATCCCTTAGCCTTTGATAGCCATAACATAATACCTAAAGAGTAGAAGATAATACATCATCCGTTAACTCAACTAAATCTAAGCTTGCCTTCCATAGCTTTCCCTACTTGACTTCATCATAAGCCCAAGATGCGTAGCCCGGCCTATATCTCCCATTTTTTTCCTCCCATAGCTTGCTAATCAGGCAGGTTTCCAAGTAAAGCCCTCTTTTGCCCTCAAGCATTTTCGCTATAGCAGCCCAGATCGTGGTAGCGGCACCCTGATCAGGAGACTTGCCGCCCTGCGCCATCAATTTCGACATATTAACCTTTGATTCTTGAGGCATGTGTTGCTGCAAATTTGTCATGATGCCTCCAGGGTGGACGGCAAGCGTGAAGCCCATTTGTGCAATAGCGGCGATTGATCTCATTGGCAGCCCAGATATCTGCTGTCTTGCCGGCACCATATGCGATAAAAGGTTGATATTCACCATCAAAACTTAAATTTTCGAGTTTCGGTTCGGCGGGACAGTGAGACATGGAGCTGGGAAAAAAGGCACAGGAAGAGAGCTGCGCTTCTGCTGACATGAGGACGGTAGGCTTGAGAAGGTTGAAGAGTAAGAAGTGTGCAAGATGATTCAGACCGAATCGGGTCTCGAAGTCATCATTTGTTTTGCCTTCGGGACATGCCATGATAGCTGCGTTGGCGACAAAGATGTTAAGGGTCTGTGGCTTGGAGAGAAATTCGGCGGCACAGGCTCGCACACTACTTAGGGACATGAGATCGAGCTCGAGAAGGTGTAATCGTTTTGTCACGTGACCCACACTGGGGTATTTACATCCCCCCGCGCGTCGCCTCTCTTCCATAGATTCAACCACTTAACCTTCCATCTTCCTGGTTGAGCTCCTGTGTATTCACATACACCGATAGGTTATAAGGCCCTCTTTTCTTCCGTTTTGAAATAACGATTAAACTGTTTATTTTATACGCTTTTAGGATTTATAGAATCGTGGTTAGCTAGGCTATCGCGTTGCTTGAATTCGACTCGACTCTTGTTAAAATTTATTAAAATCTAGGATTTTACCTACAATTTAAATTTATACATATACAATTTATTAATAATACTATTATATTCTATGAATATAATAGATTCTTAGCAATTTTAGTTACCTAAGGTCCCTGTACTAATAGGTAAAGACAACCTTGACGTCTAGAGAAGTACTATTAGAAATTATTTTAAATAGTACAAAATCAGAGCTTATCTTAATACTAATATTCTAATACTATTTGTTATAGTTAATAGAGAAGCTTAGGAAATAGCTTGTCTTTAAGGATATATAATTATTAAAGGCTCTCTTACTAATAAAACAGTTAAGGAGCAACTCTATAACGCTGGATATAATCCTAATAACAAAAATATTAGTCTAAAGCAGCTGTTTAAGCTAGTCTATACTATAATACCTAGTACTAGTAATAATAATATTGTTGCTCTATATAGGGAGTTCTTAACGATTAACAGAGCTAAGTTTAATACTCTATATGCTTTTTAGTCTAGAGTCACTTATCTAGTGACTCGTCTTAAGGCTATTAGGTGCCTTCTACTAGAGAAGGGATTAATTATTACTATAATACTTGTACTTAAATTAATATACCCTAAGTAGTATTTATTTCTTTAATATAATCTTAATTAGAATAGATTAACTTAGGAATCCTTTATAAAAGATATCTTAAAGAGAGCTAATAAGAAGAAAATATAGATAAATATAATATTAATAAACTTAAATCCTACGAATTCTACGAATTCTTTAAATCTATTAACTTTAGCAAAGCTAAATTAGCCAAATTAGTCGAATTAGTTATATTAAAAACAACTAACTATATTCTATTAACTATATAGATATAAGCACCTACTTACCTACAAATAGTATAAACAGTACAAGAAGCATAAAGGTAATACTTAGACTTAGTATAAGGATTATGCTTAGTATTATTCTCTAAATTAGAATAGATATAAAGGTAAATTATTATTACTATTATTGTTAATACTAGTCGAATTAGATACAAAATCAAATACTTCTGCTAGTGCCTTAAATACAAGTATAGGATTGCCAACTAGAACAAAGTTAGTACGCTTTACTTAAATAGCAATAAGTACTAAGATATTTAAAAAACAATATATTAATAGAGACTTAATTATTCTTAATTCTAGATACTATAACTATATCTTTAATAATAAGAAATAGTTTATAGAATATAAGGATATATCTAGCGTTACTGTAAACTCTAGCAATAGAGGTTTAGGCTCTATAGAGGGCAAAGGTATTATTTAAGTCCCTTTTCTACTACCTTCTAGAGAAACTCTATACTTAGAATTTCTAAACGCTTTCTATAGTCCTTCTATACCTTATAATCTACTAAGCGTAGGCTAGTTAGAGCACAATTTAGTCAAAATCAATAGTTATACTAAGACTATTAAGTCAAAGGATATAGTCTATAGTTAATTTAAGACTATTAATAGAGTATTTATAATAGTATAGCCTGCTACTACGAATCCTGTGTTCGCGGCTATTAAGGTCAAGAAAGTCGAATTTAGTATACTTTATTATTAACTTTTATACTATAGAAAAGAAAAGGTTTTAACTATAGCTAAGGCTATAGGAATTAAGTATAACAAATTAGAATATAATAATTTTAACTATAATATATATTATAAAGCTAAATCAAAGGCAAAAGTTAGTTGTAAGCCGTTAGTTCTAGTCGAATATCTACTTTATAAGATCTATAGTAATATAATTTATTACTCTAAACTAAGGGTTTATAATATAAGATATTCTACTTATATATTAGACGCTTGTATAGGTTATTACTAGATATTCTTTTTAAAGCATATAAGTAACGTTATAAGTAAAATAGTCGACTAGGGGAAGGAAATTCAGAATTTAATAGATCTTAGAATTAGAGAATTCTTTATTAATAGAAGGAGAGAGTTTCTTAGAATAAGCAAATAGGCAAAATCTAATAGTATTTAGATCTACAAAACCCTACTATACACAGAAGAGCCTAGAGGACAGATTAAACGTACTAGTGCTATTATTACTGCTATGTTGCGCTCTACTATTCTTAACGCTGGCCTACCTGTGTCTTTATAGCTATATATAGAGGCTTAGGCAGTAAAAATACTAAATATACTACCTGCTACTATAAATTAAGAGGAATTACCTTAATCGAAGCTTACTAAGTTTCTTAATTTGAATAAAAAGCTATATATAGCTAAAGTTAATTATATATAGATCTTTGGTACTATAGCTTAGCTATTGCTACGTAGCGCGCAGGCACCTGCTAAGGGCAACAAAACTGCTCCTAGGGCTATAAAAGGTCGTTATCTGGGATCTTTAAGCCGCAGAGGGCATATAGTATATGTCTAGATTCTGTCGAAACATTAAATTACTATAGCTCAAGACGTTACTATTGTTAAAGAGATCTCAGGTACTAAAAAGGATACTAAACCTAAGTATATTGCTTAGTAGGATAATAATAAAAATAATAAAGATTCTAACTATACTATACGTGTGCGTTGGAATATTACTAAAATAGACAAAGACATAGTTTCTATAGTTCTACTTAGAAAAGAGAGAGAGGATAACGCTATTATGCTTTTACTACCTCTCTCTTCTATTAATCCTTTAAATATACCTTAATTAATAATAAATAAATCAAATCTTACAAATAAATCAAATACTATAAATAATTTAACTAATATACCTAAATCTTTGAACTTCCGGGCTACTAGCCCTAAACCTAATCTAGATAATTTCTTTAAAAGTATAGATATTAAGGATAAAGCTAAACTTAATACTAAAGAGCCTATATACCCTAATAACTAACCTATTCGTTAATCTATATGCTATAAGAATATACACAACTACAAGGAGCTATATTTTAGAAGAGTAAGGATATTAAAGAAAAAGAGAATAGAGAGTATTTATAATAGAGGTGAATATATTGCTACACTAACTGCTTTTGCGCTCTCTATACTTAAAGCTATTGATTTTTAGTAACGCCTTGTTCCGAAATTATACAAAAAGGCTAGAAAACCAGCTCTATAGGATTAATAGAAGCTTGTGTTTTAGAAGCAGATCTATGATCTCGAGTCCTGCTATATATAAGATCTTGTTTATTTACCCTAGGGAGCTATAGTACTACCTAGAAAATAGGTTCTAGATATTAAATATAATATAATAGGCGAATAGGATTATAATAAAGCACGCTAGGTAGTATATAGAAACTTCGAGAATACTAAAAGCTAGGCTACGTAGGATATATACGCTATAGTTGCTAATAGTATATTAGTAAAGCTATTCTTTGTTTTGATAGCTATACTTGACTATAAATATTAATAATATAATATAGTTACTGCCTTCCTAAATACTATAGCGAAAGGAGAGCCAGTTTATATACAATAACCTACTAGATTTAATAACAGAATAGGCAGGGTTTACTATATCCTTAGAGCGCTATACGGACTAAGAAAGGCTCCTTTATAGTAGTTTGAAGCTATTTGCAATATGCTAAAGGATTATAGGTTCTATTCTATAACTTTTAATATATACTTCTTTAAGAATAATAATTTAAGAGCTTTGTTAATTCTCTACGTTAATGATTTGCTAGTCGTAGCTGCCGATATAGCTACGATTCGTGTGACGCTCTGGACGTCTGTCTCATATTTAGACTAGTTAGACATACTAGCAGGGGTTGCCAGGGGAAGCAACGTATCTATAACAATAGACGCGTTCCTAACCTTCTTGACTTCTCTAGCTTAGTATTTTAAAAGATATTCGATTCTCGGAACTTAGAGCCCTGACCTATGCCCTAATTATACTATTATATAATACTAAGCTTGTTATAGCGCGGCCTATAGAGGCAACAGAATACTTTGCAGCAAGGGACCTAATTATATCCTTAGGGTATAACAATAGAATTCTATACCTAATATCTAGCACAACTGCCTATATATAATAAACTAACTACTATTGCCGAAGGTTCTATAAGGAGTTCTTCCTGGATTACTTACTAAATAGCTTATAGTTGCTACTAGTGTATATATAGAGAGTCTATTACTTATACCGACTCTAAGGCTAGATTTTGCTAATAGTTAGTTATTATCTACTAACTTTAAAATAAATAGAATATAAATAATTAAAGCTTTTCTACTAATTTAAAATAAAAAAGAATACTCTATAATAATTAATATAAGTCTATTAATTTAAAATAAAAATAGACACTTAATATAATAATACTAGCAATAGAATCTGTTGCTTTAACCTCCTAATATATAAGTCCTATACTAACTGTCTAATAAGCTTCTATAGAAAGCTTTCTTGCCTAGGGCAGAGCGCTAACTATAGGCTTTAAGGACCTGGCCTAGTAGGAATTATACTAGACTAAGATTACTCTAATAGACGTGACTAAGCATTTAGCTAACCTAGAACAACAGATTAGCTAGTAAAACCCAAAGTTACCTATAACTATATAGAAAACTTAAGCCTAAGAGCAATT
Organism: Haplographium delicatum; assembly: GCA_037952705.1. Lineage (NCBI taxonomy): Eukaryota > Fungi > Ascomycota > Leotiomycetes > Helotiales > Hyaloscyphaceae > Haplographium > Haplographium delicatum. The sequence continues at coordinate 11,503 of JAPZPC010000317.1, forward strand.
ATAAGACTATTATATCGAATTTGCTAATAAATATATTTAATATATACAGAAGCTCTATATAACAATTAATAAACTATAAGCAACTGTTAAGGAATAAGAGATTACTACTAATTAACTTTAATAGCAAGAATATAAGGCTTAGCGCAAGATAATAAGATAAAAGACAAAATAGGCAAATCTAAGCAAAAGACCTCTAAATAGTAATAATAATACCTCTTCTAACAAAATACCTTAACAAAAAGGTACTTAAGAACTATCTACTACTATATTAAGTTAAATAAACCTATTGTCTTTACTAAAGATTAAAGACCCTGCCTCTTTTACTAGTAATAATATCTATAAGGTTACTAACTAGATATATAATATATATAACAAATTAAACTATAATTTCTTAGAGTCTAATAACAAGATATTTAAAGTTATATATACTATATAGCTAGTTATAAGAAAAGCTAGAGATATAATTTATAACTAACTAGAACCCGATTCTATTAACTTAATTAGAACTATAGAATAGATCTTTAGAATCTTATAGTAAACTTATAGAAAGAGTTACTAGGTAGAGTAATAGAAAGCAAAGGAAAAATACTAATAGTTATAGCAAAAGGACTATATATTCTTAGCGTTCTAGGCTAACTTTACCTACCTTATAACAAAACTTAGTAAATTACTATTTAACTAGTATAACGATCTACTAGACTAAATATATATAAAGCTCCTAAAGAGCCTTAGGGATAAACAATTTAATACTCTAAGAGAATTAGCTAAATAATATATAGAGCAAGAGAATAGACTCCTTCTTATTAAATACTAATAAGCAAAAGAGAAGTATTATAAATTTATAGCCTAGCACAGGGCTCTGCTACCTTAAACTACTACTAGCCCTAGGAAGCATAGTACTTTGACAACAGCTTACTCTCCGCTAACCTCCTCCCGACTAAGAGAACCCCCTTGTTAGGGAATAGATTAGAAAGACAGTACTTACTACTAATATAGTAAGCCTAGGCACTAGGCCCTAAACTGCCCTAATAACAAGAACAAGAACAAGATTATAGCTATTAACGAAATATTAAGCTTTAATAGAAAACAAAAGAGGAACTCGACTAAACTAGATTCTCCTAGTACTAGCAGAGAATCTACTAACTCTAGAAGTAATAATACTAACAAAGTATTAAGAAATATCCTGCTCTAAGCCTAGAGGTAGCCTTCTTAGAGCAGAAAACCTACTAAGGAATAGTTAATATCTTAAAGCTAATTAGTAGCAAATAGCTTATATTTTGCTACAAAATAGAATAGAATAGCAAATTAATAGCTATAGACGCTATAATTAATTCTAGCGCTAATGCCTATACTCTTGTTTACTAGAAATATACCTACTATCTAACAAAAGATCTAAAGATACCTACGGAATAGCTAGTAGAACTAATTCCCCTCTAGGGGTTTAATAGAAAACCTAGTAAGGCTATTTAAAGGGTTATCCTTAGTAACTTACTCCTTAGACCTAACCTACTTGCTTAATAATACTTCCTAACTGCTAACCTTAGGAAGTATAATATAATACTTAGAAGATTATAGCTAGTAGAGAATAATGTTTTACTAGATTATTATTACTATTAGATATACTAGCTAGAATAATACTAGGCAGAATAATAGAGTATTAGGCAACTAAACCTAGGGTTTATTGCCTTTTCTAAAATTCTAAAGAGACAGAAACCTCTAATATACCCTAAGAAGACTCCCCTTAGCCTGTCTAGTAACAGAAATAGTTAGATAGCTAACTATTAATAGAGAAAAGAGAAGTTAGACCTTAATAATATAGAGATCCTAGATATATTTAACTATTTTATTAAGTATAAAATACTACTTTAAGAGCTTAATAACCTAGAGACTTCTATTAGATTAGTTATAATTAATAAACTTAATTACTTACTTAGGGGTTAACTAAACCCTCTAGATATTAATGCCCTAGACAATAACTAAGACGTACTTAGTAATATAACCTTCCTTAACGCTTAAGAGTACTACTAACTATTAGAACGCTTACCTAAATAGCTTTTAAATAAAGTAGAGACCTTCTCTAAGAGAGTAGCTAATACTTTCCTACTATTGTAGCTAATTAACTATAAGCTCTGCTTTAATAGGCTAGAGCCTTTCTTTAAAACAGGACACTTATATAAGATAAGTATAGTAGAACTTAAGAAGTTATAAGAATACCTAGTAGAAAACTTATAAAAGGGTTTTATTAAACTATTTAATTTCCTTTTCTTATTACTTGTCTTGTTTATTAAGAAACTAAAAAGTAGCCTCTGATTCTATATTAACTACTAATAACTTAACTCTATTATAATAAAAGATAAGTATCTACTGCCTCTAATCCTAGAGACTATTAACTATTTAGCTAATGCTGTCTATTTTACTAAACTAGACATATACTATACTTTTAATTATATTCTTATAGACTCTGACTTAATAGTATAGGTAGCCTTTTAGACAAGATATAGCTCTTTTAAGCCTATAGTCCTACTCTTTAGACTATATAATAGCCTAGCTATATTCTAGTAATATATAAATACTATCTTTATAGAGTATTTAGACAAATTCTGCTCTGCTTATATTAACAATATCTTGATTTACTCTAAGAACCTAGAGGATTACTAGTAACAAGTTAGATTAGTACTAGATAGACTCTAAGAAGCCGGCCTATAGGTAGATATTAATAAATATAAATTCAAAGTATAAAAGACAATATTCCTAAGGTTTGTTATTATAAATACTAGTATTTAGGCAGATTCTACTAAAATAGATATTATTTAAGATTAGGATTTCTCTATAACAAAACGTAAAGTATAGTTATTCTTAGGCTTCTATAATTTCTACTATAGGTTTATTAAGGAATATAGATAGATATTCTGCCCCTTTAATAAGCTAATAACTAAGAATACCCTATTAAGATTTATACTAGATAATAGACAAATTGTAGCTTTCTACTAGCTATAGTAGATATTAATCTCTTCCCTAGTCTTATAGTACTTTAAGTATAACTAGGAAACGTAACTTAAAACTAATTATTCTAACCTAGCTGCTATAGGTTCCCTAACCTAGAAGTTACTTAACAATAGATTATAGTACCCTATTGCCTTTTTCTCTAAATTACTATAAGGCGCTAAGTCTAGCTATAAAATATATAATAAAGAAATACTTACTATTATCTAATATCTTAAGGAATAGAAGGCAGAGCTAGTTAGTCTACTAGACTTTCTAATTATTACTAACTATAAAGCCTTAGAATATTTTAGAATAAAGTAACTATTTAATAAACATTAGGTTAGGTAGATAGATATACTATTCTAATTCTACTATTATATTATATACTAACCTAGCAAAGATAACCTTATTGCTAATATCTTATCCTAAAAGAAAAAGCTAATACTTACCTAGAAGGTAGCAAGAGAAGCAGAAAGGATATAATAACTTATCCTAAGTATTACTATCTCTAGTATAGAAATTAGTATTACTAAGCCTACCGCTGACCTCTAAGTAACCAAGGAGATACTCTAGGCTAACTGCCTAGATCTAAGCTTATAGCTTATAAGGATATAAGCAAGAGAAATACTAGGAGTTCTATAACTAGATAATAGACTTCTGCTCTATAGAGACAGAATTATTATTCCTAACAGGCCTAATAACCTTAGAACCTGACTAATTGCCTAGATTTATAGTACTCTAGCTATAGTATACCTAGGCCAGAACAAGACAAAGGCTCTAATTCGTTAGTATTACTAGTAGGCATTTTACTAATTAGATACTAACCGATTTGTAGCTAATTGCTATAAGTATAAATAGTCCTATAAACTTTATAACAAAATACTAAGATTACTATATCTTTTACTAGTTCCTATATATACCTAGGATAACCTATTAATAGACTTCTATATACTAGGTACAAAGAGTAGAAAATATAATAATATCTTTATAGTTATTAATTAACTATTAAAGAGATATATAAGTATTCTAATAACTAAAGACATAACTACTAAAACTACTATATCCCTATTCTACTAATATATATAGCGATTTAGGGGCTATTCTCTTACTATTACTAGTAATAGAGGGCCTTAGTTTATATCTGATTTTATAAACAAATTATTAATTCTTGCTTATATTAAGCTTAAGCTCTCTATAGTAGAATACCTCTAAACTAATAGCTAGATAGAAATTATTAACTAAATTATTAATACCTGCCTCTAACCTTTTATAAACTATTTCTAAGATAATTAGGCTAACCTATTACCTATATTAGATACTACTAGTACGGCTCTACTATACGAATCTACTAGCTTATTATCCTCTATAGTTGACTATAGCTATAAACCTAGACTAGATTTCGACTAGACTCTAGTAGCAAACAAGTACAGAACGCCTAGAGAGAAAATCAACTACTAAGAAGCTTAAGAGTAGGCTTAACGAATTTAGGAAGTATTAGCTTATACTAGGGAATATATAGCAAAGGCCTAGGAAAGGCAAAGTTAATAAGCTAATAAGAAACAATAAGTTCCTAACTTTGCCCTTGGCAATAAGGTATATGTTACTAAGAAGGCCTAGAAAACTAATTAGCTTTCTAACAAATTAGACTATCCTGTTACTAGACTATTCTTTATTAAAGAAATAAAGGATTATTCCTACTTAGTAGAGTTACTAGCACATTATAGGATTTAGCTAGTATTCTATACTAATAGACTATAAAAGGATCCTAATAACCTATTACTAGGACAAGACCTTACTAGGCCTGCTACTATTATAGTTAATAATAATATAGAATAGAAAGTTAATAAAATTTACTCTTTAGCTATATAGTATAGTAAGCTATACTATTAAGTTAACTAGAAAAGATAGGATCCTAACAATTAATAGTATCTAGCTATAGACTTTAAGAACTCTACTAGAGCCTTATAGACTTTCTATAACAAATACCTAGAATCGGCCAGACCTCTAATTAGGCTAGAAGCCTGGGCAGAAGCTGCTCGAAATGACAAGTTAGATCCAGATTACCCTAATAATAATAAACCTATATAGCAAGGACTTAACCTATACTACTAACGATAGGTATAACCTAGCAACTTAATACTCTTTCCCTAAAGAATAGTAGGCTATTCTTTATAATATTTTATTAATTACTGCTAGAAAGTAAGCGTAAACCTTTGTTCTTAAGAGTAGTAAATCTTAAGAATAGTAGCCTAATCTATACTATATAATAATTCAATACTGTCATGAACCAATAAGCAGGCGCTATTCTAGGTGCGGGGATATGACGTCAATACGGGTACGTATCTCTTGCCAAAGTTTCTAGACTATAGTTATAAGGCAGGGAGCCTTTATAAAGCTGTTAGGAATTATTAATTAGATTCTATTATTAATTTAGTAATTACTATTAGTTATCCTTGTTGCTATTAGTTAGGATTATAGTTATTAGCTATAGCAAATTATTATTAATTATTCTTTTAACTACTATACCCTTTCCTACTATTAGATTTACCTAGTTATATAATACCCTATTAAAAGAGTCTTAATATTCTAATTAATCTACCTATATAGGAAATAGTTCGTTACAAATAGGCAAAAATTATAATAGTTTAAAACACTAATCGAAGCAATATAAATACTATAAGTAATATGCTATTTACTTACTTAGAGGAATCCTCTTAGACAATAATAGTAGTAGACTTTGCAAGAATCGAATAGGAGAATACTCTTCTAGTTAAATAGTTAACTATAGCTAATAGTTATATAGCTAAAGCAGAACGTTATATAGCAGGAGTAGAACATTATATAGCAGAAATAGAGAAGGAAGCTTAATTTAGAGCTATAGAATTAAGAGTTTAAGAATTAGAAAGCTAGCAGGCACCTATTAGGGATATATTAGCTTAATACTTTTCTAAAACTAAAAAATTACTAAAATATAAAAGAAAAAGTATTAAAGAGACATAGGACTTCTTTTATAAAGTTAAACTAAAATAGAGAAGTAATAAGGATTATATATAGCCTACTAACGCTAATAAGGTAACTTATTATATATCCTGCTTTAAGAGAACTACTAAGGATATATAGAGAAGAAGAGAGAAAAGTAATAGTATTAATAATACTAAATAGAAAGATTTTATAAAAATTATAAAAAACTTAATTATAGACCTAGAAAACTATAAGCTAAGCGCTATTAATAAATATAATAATATAAAACAATATAATAATTAATTAGTTTAGAGCTTTATATTATATCTAGAGAGCCTAGAAGATAATCTAGGCTATAAATATAGCGTCTATATAACAAATAGCCTTCTTGCTAAACTATAGAGAACTATTAAAGAAGAGTTAGATTGTTTACTTATAATCCCTAAAGATAAAGAGGAACTTATTGCCTAGGCTATATAAATTAAGAATCGTTAAACTAGATTTAGTTATTCTAAAGCAGTAGAGCAAGTAGAATAATAGAGAAAAGATAACTCTATAGGAAGGAAAGATATTTAGACTTAGGATAGAATACGTTTACCTTGCTATAATATATTACCTAAGCGCTTAAATAGCGTAGCTATAGCGCTAAATAAGATCCCTATTACCTCTACGTAAGATTTAAGAAAAGAATCTTAAAGGGATATTAGTTAGATTATCTACTATAAGTATAAGGAAAAAGGCTACTACGCAAGTAGCTGCCTTAAGCTTTCCTATAATAACTATAATAAACTAGGTTATAAAAGCAATAACTGCCCTAAGTTAAAGCAGTTAGGAAACT